>CANXYC010840246.1:0-40698 GCA_948193065.1 Aleurites moluccanus
ATAATATTTATTGCTTTGATAATCCCTTTAACACCCCTTAAATATTTTTGATTGATTAAGGGGGAGAAAGTTTTATAACTTCAATTGGTATCAATTTTTATGATGTTATTTCATTTAGTTTCCCTCTAATACTTCAATTGGTATAAATTATTTTTTAAAAGGGGAGAACTTGACCTTTTTAATGATATCAAAAAGGGAGAGAAGTTTGTACAAGTGTTTGTATTTCATTAGTATTTATTTATATGAGCTATTTTGTTTAATTATCTGAACACTTGTATGCATAGTTTTGTTATCATAAAAAAGGGAGAGATTGCTGGCCCCTTGGGCTTGATGTTGATTTTGATGGTAACAAAATAATATAAATGTGTTATTTGAGTTAATAATTTTATTGAATTTGTTAAGGCATGAGAAATCATAACCATTATTCACATATAGGTTAAACACATAAGGCTTAATGGAGTGCACTTGCATAGAGTCCGATTTGATATCAAATTCTGTATAAATTGAGAGAAGCTAATAAGACAAACTATATATGGATTGAAAGATGTGGATGTATAATTTTAGGAACAAAAATTGGATTGAGCATTGGACATTAGAAAATAAAGATATAAATTTTTGAAGAAATTATGCTCAATCTGACAGAGGGTAAATTATAAACATTGTTGGGAATTATAGAAAAATAATTTGGGCATGCAATTTTATATGATTGAAACTCTGGATGTCTAGTTTCATATGGAAAAGGAATCAAGTCATTTTGGGCTCTATAGAAGGAGAAATTGAAGAATTAGTAAAGCATGCTCAAACTGTATTGTAGATTAGAGCAATAAAATGTTATGATTTTTTAAGGTATCAAGATGAACTATTTAGGAGTTATAATAAGCTACAAAGTTATAGTATACATCTCAAAGTTTTCAAAAAAAATAATAGTATATGATTTAGAGTTGTATAACTTGAGATATGAAGAAAACAAGTCACGGGTGCTACACCAAAAGTCGCAGGCGCGGCGTTTCTTCAAAAAAGTTCAGTAGCAAAAGTCACCTAAGTCGTAGGCATGACTTAGGAGGTAGCGGGTTCGACTGTTGCGATTCTGACATAAAATATAGCCGTTGAAAAGGGTTCTAACAACTATATTTTGGATCCTAATAGTCATATTTGATGTTGGGCTATAAATACAAGTTGTTTTAAAGCTTAAAAAGGCTAGAAAACAAGAGAACAACAATTGAAATCATTGAATTAAGAAATTGCATTAAAATAATTCTTTTATATGGCTTAAAGAGCCTGTATTTGTAAAGCATTAATTTGTGAATTATAAATTGTAAAATCCTTGAGTTCATTAAGATTCATTGATTATTTGAGAGTTGGGTAAACTTTAAGAAAATTCTTTCTCTTCTTCTTTTGTATTTTTTCAAGGGTTTGAGTGTGAGCCAAATAGGAAAACACTTGTATAGGTTGAGTTTGAGCCTTTGTAAAACACTTATAAGGTTTGAGTGTTAGCCTAAACACTTGGATTTGATTTTGCACCCATAAAATGAACGGTTAAGGGAACTCTCAAGTGTGATATTGAGGAGTGAATGTAGGCAAGGTTGCTGAACCACTATAAATCCTTTTGTGTTATTTTTTCTTCTTCCCTTTCTTTCCTTCAATTAAATTTTTAATTTGTTATTAATTCCGCAAACAACCAATTCACCTCCCCCCTCTTGTTGCTAAAGGGACTAACATAACTCTTAAGCAAAAATCAAATTTCTCAATCATAAACATACATAAATTCATGTCTTATTCAAATCCATAAATTCATATACTAGTCAAACTATAAATATCATAAAATTAATAAATTATCATGACAAACAAAATTTTTACCTTAAGTCAAAAATTATTTTCTTCCTTGTCACCTTGGAATCCCTTCTCCTCTTTTATCTTAACCTTGCTTTCTCTACACTATCTTCATCTCTTAATCACCTTTTTACCCTTATGATAATTTGATTATTGACTTATGTGGAGGAATCCCATCAAAATCTTGTTTAAAGTAAGGTTTGATGAAGGACAAATGAAAAAAAATTCTCTATGGACTTTGTTAGGTATTTGGTTCAGCCAATTTTGGTGTAGAATTTCTTTTCCAACACTTTAATTCTTATCCTTACACTTATATATATATGTAAAATAAAAATTCAAATATAAATATAATAAATTTTTAATAGACAATTTGAAGAGAATTATAGAAAATTCTAGAGAATTTGAGAGAGAATTTGACAATTTGACAAGTGTAAAGGTTTTACTTTATTTTTTTTTAACATAAATAACAAATAAAAATTTGGTCATATTCTATACATATGGCCAGCCCATACATATGAAAATTAGACATGAATTTTGGTTTTTATTTGCTTAAAGAAACAATATAAAGAAAAGATAAGTATAAAAAATTTCACTTCATTAAAACTTGACATGTGTAAAAGTTTACATAATACTTTAGAATAATAAAACACATAAAACTTTGGCCATTTAAACTCCATATGACAGGCCCACACTTGTTAGAATTTAGACTTAGATTTTAGTTTTTTAACATATAGAAATTAAGACAAAATTGATGGGTCCCATTTTCCATTAAATTGAAAAATTAACTTTTCCTCCCTAAACACTTTAATCATTTGCATATCCATCCTCTTTTCATTCTAATTAACTTCTAATTAGCTGTTTATCATTATTTATTATCCAATATTGACTCACATTTATTTTGTTTAACAATTCATCATTGTCTTTACAATCGCTTAATTTTAAACCTTTAATCTCCGTACCGAATTTTTCCTTAATTTTCATCTCTTAACTATTCATTTTCTCATACTGATTTGACTACCTCTCATTAACTTAATTCATTTGTATCTGTCTAACTTTTACCATTTTGTTTATTCTGTTTCATTTACTAAATTTATCAAATTTACTTATATTCTATTCTAGTTTATGTAACTGTTTTCACATAATTGTTCTTAAGTTTTCAATTTTTATTACAATCTAATCACTACTTTTCAATATTCTGATTCACTGAAATTTCATTGATTTTTCTTGGATGTCACAGTCTTCTACCACTGCATGACAACAAACCACTGTTGAGCTTTTCCATTTGTGCCGCTCCGATCACATCCTCCATTGTTCCAACTCATGGTCTTCGTTCATTAGGTGACCTTAGGTTTAGATTTTCGATTTTGCTTTTTTATTTTTTCTTTTTAAATTTGTTATATAAATTTTGAATCTTTAGATAGTGATAATACTAATAGTGGTGGTGAATTAGCTTTGCTGAGACATGGGGTTTGATGGTGGTGAATTTGATTTCATGATTTTGATTCCTTCGGCTTGATTTTTTTTTTTTCTATTGTTTGGTGTTATAATCAAGGGAAAAATGAATTTTATTTGGGTGAAAATAAAGTAGTGGTATGAGATTGAAAATTAAAATTAAAATGTATATATATATATATATATATATATATATTCTTTTTGGGTGAATAAGAGGTAATATATTTTATTTATATATGATAAGGACTAAATTTCACACTATTAATTGGCCACCAAGACAGCCCACTTAGGTCGATGCCATATACGGCAGGTCGGAGATATCCAAAGTCGCCAGGCCTATACTCACTAACTAGTAGATCTAAAGCACAGTTAAAAGGCCCACGAGCGCTTCCTCTCCTATCTATCGTGTCGGTAATAAATAGCCTACCTTGGCAAGACCTTGCAAATTATAAATGCAGTAGGTTAAATTATGCTTCCTTCAAATTTTTTTTTTTATTTGTTATTTTAGAAAATTTGTTTTGCTCAAATTTAGAAAAGGTGTTTGGTAAAATTAAAATTTAAATGTTTAAAATTTAAGTAAAGAGGTGTATTAGATAAGGATAATAACATATTTTAATGGATTTAAAAAATTAGGAGATACTCGATAATAATTTTTAAAAACTGTATAAAAGTTAAAATGTATTCAATTAAAATTTTTAAAATTTTTAAAAAGTCTATAAAAATTATGAGGTATTTAATTATAATTTTTATAAAATTTATAAAAGTAAACAATTATATAAAAAGTTATTAATTTTTTTAATTAATAGACTTTTATATATTTTTATTTACTTTATATAGTTATATAAATAAAAAAATATTTTTAAAAATTTTTCACTTGCTCACAGAATTTCAACCGAATTTTTTTTATAAGATACAAAAATTTCGTCTAACCAAAAAAAATTCTCAACATTTCATTATTTTTTTTATCTTTTATTTTGTTCATGTTTTTTTTTTTTTTTTTTTATTGAGTTTTTTTTTTTATTTTTTATATTGTTGATGTTTTCTTATTCTATTCATTGAGTTTTTTTAATGTTCTTATTTTTTTTTATTGCGATCTTTTTTATATTGTTCATTTTTTTTTTAAGTTATTAAAATAATTTGTTCAATCTTTTCCATTGATTTTGGAATAGTAAAAATTAATTTCACTTTATTATCTATTTTTTATACTTTTCTTTTGAAATATAATTATATGCAACCAAATTGAATATACTCTCCGAGTATTATTTTTTAACCAAATATGAGTTTGAACAATATTCATTCCTTAATTTCAATTAATACATGACTCATAATTAAAAACTTAACTGTTTATATAGTCTAAAAGTCTTTTCTACTAATAATAACGATTTGTTTAATTAAAATTGAAAAATAAATAAAACAAGATTTTAAAATTTTTATTTCTAAATTTAATTTTCAAATAATTAAATAAAATTTATTAATTAAATTAAAAATTATTATAAATTTATAGAGAGATAAACAAAAAAATAATATTAAATGTTATATTTTTTAAAATATTATTTTAATTAATTTTGATACTTGAATTAAATAATATTATTTAATTGAGAATTTATATTGTTATTTATTATTTTAAATATTTATTTTTATTATATGAGTAATATAAATTTATTACATTTATATAAAATAAATATCAATAAACATTTATTAATATTTATAAAAGTCTATCAATGCCTATAAAAAAATTTAAAAATAAAATCTTTAAAAATCATTTATAAATTTATAAACTTCACAAAAATCATTAAAAGTTGATGAAATATGTAAAAATCATTCACTTAAAAAAGTCTATAAATATTTTAAAAAATTTTAATTGAATACATCTCTTAAATATTTAATAATTTAAATGATATTATTTTTAAATTATGAAAAATATTTAAAAATCTAATATTTTTATGGTATTTGAAGTAAATTTTAAGTTACAAATTTCAAGTTATCATATTTAAGTGATTTTTAGATTAATTAAGGTGATGTTTGATTACGTCATTCAACATTTAAAGTTAAAATTTTCAGCATTTAATCTTTTATCGTTGTTTGGTAACACATGCCGTAAAAATCTCAATTAAGTAAAAAATTACTTAAAATATTAATTTAAAATTTATACTGAATAGAATCAGTGATTAAAATTTTAAATAATTTTATATTTTAAAATTATATGATATACATTATTCAACACTTAATTTTTAATTTTATCAAATACCATCTAAATTTTTTAAAATATATGTTATCAAACAACTTAAAATAATTAAGTGATAAATATTTTAATGTTAAGTGTAGAATGGAGTTATTAGTTTTAAAAATTTGAGGAGATATTACTTTTTTTTTTTTCAATTTTACTCTTATTCTTTGTTATTTACATTAAACTAGTTTTATAGCCAGTGCTTCACGCAGTATTAATATACCAAATATATTTTTTTAAAAAATTATTTCTTGTTTCAATCTTAATTAAAATATCATATAAAGTATTTTTTTTTTCAGTTTAATATAGAAATATGGAACAAAATTTGTTAGATAAGATGGCCAACTATTTGATAAAAAAACTTATACAGATGGTATGTATTGGTTTAAGTGTTTAAAAATTTATTTCTCCTAAATAATATTTAAGGTTTGAATCTTATAAATGGAAAAAATAAGTATTGGAAGAGTTTTACCTTATTTGTTAATCCCTTCTAGCTCGAATATAAATTAATCAGATCCAATACATTTAAATAATATATAATAATACCAAAAATATGGGTATAGATGGTTGCATTATTTTTTCCTTCTTTTATTTAGTTCATAAATGGTGAGTGTAAATAAATTGTATAGATTATCTGACATATATACTTTTTTACTTTATTTTATTTTTAGAAACTTTTTGTCTTTTCAATTATAAATTATATATTTTCATAAATTTATCAAACCTTACCAATTAAATTTTTGTTTTTGATTCTTTAAAGAGTTTTACTAATTGAATTGTAATTTAAGTTCCTTATTTTTCATGGAAAAATGTCAAAAAAATTCCTAACTTTTACCAATTGCTCTATTAAATCCTATTTATTTTTTGTAGTGCAATTAAACTCTTTTATTTTTTTAAAATTGGATAAACTGGATCCAATGACTAATGAAGTTTCTTTCTCTCTTAGTTATGATGAAAAAAATAAATTTTAATTTTTATATAATTTTTAATTTGAACCATTTTCAAATTTTTTAATCATTATGATTAAAAAAAAAAATCTCATATCAAATAATGATAAAATATATAAAATACTTATAAGTAAATGAGTGTTTGATTTAATACAAACCAATTAATTTTATACAAGTGAGTTTTAATACTTGTCTACTTAAAAGCCCATGTATATATGGGGTATGAATTTTAATATGATATCAGAGTTTTATATCCAAACGGGTTAAATCTTGAGATTCATATTCAAATCCTCGTTGTTAGACTGATAATAATGCCAATCCAAACTGAAACTAAAGAAAAGATGTCAATTGGTTCATTTGTGAGTAAATATTATCCGGTTTGTTAATATTAGATCACGAGTCAAGTTTGGTTGCACTTGAGAGGTATGTTAAAAAAAGTATTTCATATCAAATAATGATAAAATATATAAATAACTTATAAATGAATGAGTGTTGGATCTAACACAAATTAATTTTATATGAGTAAATTTTAATATTTATCCACTCATGTGTTATGTATCATCAACTTTAATAATCATTATTAATTCTCATGGATTGTTTGCTTCTTGAGAATTTATGGCAGAAAATAACATTCTCTATCTACCCCTTCCTAGCTTAAAACAAAAAATCGATATACATATATATGTATATATAATTTAATATTTATTATATATATGATGAAAATAAATATAATATAATTATGACAAAATCTAGAATCTATATAAAACTATTTTTTTTATAGTTTCAATCCAATCACATTAAGTCAAAAATTATATATATAATAAGTTATAGATATTCACTTGATCAAATATCTACTTACACAATAGGGTAACATACAATAAGATTATGATTTTGACGTCGAGTAAAATTAAAATGAAATTATTGAAATTTTTTTAATTTCTTATAATTCAAAATCATGCCATTTTTGCTTGATAAAAATGACGTAATTTTTATAAAAAATTAAATAAAAAAATCGGTCCAATTCAACCGATTCACTAATTTTTTATTCGATTTTTCTAAGACGGATAAAAAAGGACTTATGGTAAAGATCTTTGCTTTCTTAATGTGTTTATATATTCTTTTCTTATCGGGATGGCATGTATATATATATATGTATTAAGTTTTGCACTCTCTTCTTTTGGAAGGAGGAAAAATAAAAGTTTATATTGGCTCTGTTTGATAACATTACCCTAGGGTTATCAAGAAAAATATTTTATTAAAAATATTGATATATAGGAGATTATTACATTTTATTTTTAAAAGAAATTTTATCTATTTTAAAAAATTTTAGCTAAATAGTGCTTTAAAATTATTTTTCCAATAATATCTAAAGTAATATTTTAAAAAAAAGTTCAACTTCAATATTAAACACACTCTTAATTAATTACAATAATATTTTGGTGTCTAAATGTGGTCCAATGCTGATACATGTATCGAATTCTAAGGCTTTATTTGAGATTTTTTTTTGTTTGCATGAGAAAGAAAAAAAAAATAATTGATAAATATTTATTATTTAAAAGCTTAAGAGATAAAAAATGATATTAGTTATTAAAAATAAAATATTATATTAAAAGGTTATTTTTAATAATAAATACTCTTTTTTATTTTCTCAATTTAAAAAAAATATATATATATTTAAAAAAAATAACTAATCTCTTAATATATTTTCATATTTAAATTAATTAAACTTCCAAATAATATATAACTTTTATCTCACCCTATTTTTATTTCTTATTCCAATTTTTAAAAATGGCCTAAAGGGTTAATTAGGATATGAGAACCATGATGTGCTCTTTATTCCACACAAATTAATCATGATACCATTTATCACTTAAAAAAAAATGAAGAGAACAAATTTTAGTGGCAAGAAAACATCTCTACTATGATAAAACTCCCATAATAATATATGTGAATAATTCATAATAACATAAATATATGATAATGTAGAAGTACTAGTGTTTTGAATCACACAAAATATCATAAATGAAGGAGAAATATATGGTTATCAGTCAATTTCAAACTTTTGAAGCAAAGTCAATCATTTTGTTGCTGAAATCCCAGAGTCTTCTTGCCAGCAATTCATCACGAGCAAATGCACTTGGTTTTATGTCATTGCAGTCCACAAAGTATTTTCCACTCACTCCTTTCAAACTTGGGTGAAGTGCAACATAGCAAGTAGTTGCAGCTCCCTGACACCATTAAAAATTGGGAAAGATAAAAAATAACAATAATAAAAAGTGATAGAACTCTTCAGTGTTCCCTAGGTAAATGGGTACATGCAAGCAAAAAATAATAATAATTATTATTATAATGATTAGGCCTAATCTAATTGATTTTCTCCCTTTTTTTTTTTTTTTATGGATTCTCAGGTTCGAGGTCCCATACGAGTTCTTTTATCAACTAATTTACTAGAAATTTTAATTTTTATAGTGATAGTAATAAAAGGGGGGAGAGTTGTGTTTTCTGAAACTTACCTGAGTTACATTTTTCCATAGCGGATAGCTAAAGATCTTCAACAATCCTGCACAAAGAATAAAAATGAGCATTCCCCAAAATACCCTTTTGAACACAGATTATTATATGTAGGGCAAAGGGGATAAATATGAGTCGGCATTCAGTCGATTTGGTTTGAACCAAATTCAAATTTTAAAAAATCAAATTAACTGAAATTTTTAAAAATTGAATCAAACAGAATTTTAAATTTAATTGAATCAAATTAAATTGAAATTTTTATAAAATTAATTGAACCGAATCGAATCAACATATTTTGGTTTGATTATTTTTTTAATAAAATAAATATATAATTATTAAATATATATATATATATATCGATCGGTTAAATTATTTTAGATTTTTTGAAGAAAAACCTAACCGAACTGAATATATCAAAATTTACAAAAAATAAACTAAACAAAACTAAAAATTGAATCGAACTGATCAAATTAAGTTATGTTTGATTTTTGATTGATCTAGCTTTTTGCTCACACCTAGGGCAAATAAACTTTTGTACAATGTTAATTTTTCTCAATTAAACTTTTTACTTAATTGTGGTCTAAATAAACCCCTTAATTTTTTAATTTGATTCAAATGAATCCAATTTATACGAAGAAATTAAGTTTTCGTTTAAATTGAGTCTATTTGAGCCAAATTAAAAATTTAAGAGTTTATTTGTACTTTTACCCATTTTTTGAATTTAATTTTATATATTTTATTATTTATTTATTTTTCTAAATATTTCATTGTATAATATATTTTTTATCTATTTAATTTAATAAATAAATAAATTATTTATAATAATATATTTAAATTATATATTTTAGAATTTATGAAAATATAAATAATTTTATTTTATTTAACTTTTTAGTAATAGATAATATAATAGATATTTTTAGTAATAGATAATATAATAGATAATTTTCTTACATCATATTAAATTTATTTTTATGTTCTAGTTAAATTTTTAAATAAAAAAAAAATCATTTATGATATAATCTTAATAATTAGACTCAAATCAATAAGAATAAGAAAGTTTTAATAAATGAAAGATTTTATATTTTTTATTATTAAATATTATTTTATTTAATATTTATAATAAATAAAATAAAATTAACTCTAAAAATTAATTTAATTGATAAATGAGTTTGCACATTTTTCTTATTGATTTAGTTTTAATTATTGAAATTATACCATAAACGAGAATATTTTATTATTTACCCATGATATTATCTATTTTCAAAAAGATAAATAAAATAAAATTATTTATAATTTCATAAATTTTAATATTATAAATAATTTATTTATTAAATTGAAATAGATAAAAAATATGTTATATAATAAAAAATTTAGAAAAATAAATTGATAATAAAATATATAAGGTTAATTTGAAAAAAAAAAGATAAAAATATAAATAAATTTTTTAATTTTTTAATTTGATTGAAATAGGTATAATTTGAATGAAACTTAACTTCTTCGTTCGAATTAAATTTATTTGAATCAAATTAAAAATTTAAAAATTTAATTGCATTATAATTAAGTAAAAAACCTTAATTAAGAAAGTTAAAATAATTAAGAGATTTATTTGCTCCTTTGCCTTGTGAAATCTGTAGAACATACTCATTAACAGTGCAGAATGTTTCATGAGATTAGTCATGATTAATCCTGGATGGACTGCATTTGCCGTAATATTCACACCTTCTTCCTGCATAAAATGGAAGAAAATTCAAGAAATTGATAAAGACTATTAGGATTTAATATTAAAGACTGTCTCATTCAAGAAATCACCTAATTAAATTCTGTTTAGTATGTCATAATGAAATATAATATAATCAGGATGGAGATATTTATAGATTCAAGTAGGGTTGGAAGTCAAATCGACTAAATTAAACCGATCAAACTAAATCAAAATAGATAGTTTCATAATTTATTTAATTTGATTTAATTTAAAAAATAAAATAAACCAAAAATTTGATTTAATTTGCGCTTTGAGCATTTTTTTCTTCGATTTTAAACCGAAGTTATATATATATATATTTTACCATTATTATAATAAAATATATTTAATTTTATTTTATATACAACCATATTTTTTTTAACATAATATTAATTTAGAATTTAAAAACTATCATCTATAAAAATTAATTAAAGATAAATTAAAAAATATAATTCTTCGCAAGTTTTAGATTGGATTGTATAATATTAAACTAAACTATTTTTAAATTTTTTTTTATTACGGATACTTTATCGATATTTTTTTCTTAAATTTATAATAAAATAATGACGATTTATAAAAAAAAAAAATTGATTTAAAACTGATAAACCGAAGATATTTAAATCGAATCAAAATCGATGGTTTGAATATAATATTAGTTTGATTTGATTTGAAAATTTTTCAAACCGAAGATATTAATTTTATTTGATAACCCTTAAAATCAATTAAACCGAACCGATATCACACCTAGATTCAAGTGGGTCTCGGCACCTAGCAGCAAAATAAAAATAAAAATAAAAATCTTATTAATTTATAAAAAAAATTTCATTTGACCTATCCAAATTTAATTTTTTACACACTCAATTCACCCAAATTTAATTTTTTACATATTTGATCTTTCAAATCAATCAAACCAAATCGATGCCACCGCTAGATTCAAGTGGACCTTGACACCCAGCAGCAAAAAAAAAAAAAAAATCGTTAATTTATAAAAAAAAATTCATTTGACCTATTCACAAATTTAATTTTTACATACTTAATTCACCCAAATTTAATTTTTTATATATTTAATCTATTTAAACTCAATTTTTATATAAAATTAATTTTTCGATTAATCCAACATTAATTTTTTCGATTTCGTTCCTGAATATAATCAAATACCTCTTTAATTTAAATTAAAGTATTTTCTTATCCTAAATGAAACAAGAAATAGAGATTCTTGAAAAATAATAATATAATCAAATACCTCTTTAATTTAAATTAAAGTATTTTCTTATCCTAAACGAAACAAGAAATGAGATTCTTGAAAAATATGGAGGGAAATAGTTTTCTTCTTATTAGGGTAATAAAGATAAAAGGCTGGCCAGTCTCATTCCACTACCACTTGACCAATGGACCTGACCTTTATGCGTCCATTCGTATCTGTCCGCAGTATTTATTCTTGGTGTAACATTGCCCTATTAATTACATCAAGAACCCTCTCATCTACAATTACCAATAGGCCCCTTCCATGTTGCAAGACTTCATTACTAACTTAAAGAGTTTCTACAACTGAATCTTATTTTTATACATAATAGTATATTTTTTTTGAACTGTACCTTTGTTTAGTCACCGTGAACAATCAAATACAAATTAAATATACCTGAAAGCGACGGGTAAGCTCTTTGGCATGTAATATGTTTGCTAACTTGGATTGACCATAGGCCCTTTTATCAGAATAACTGTGCATAAAAAGCTGATCTTATTCAATAATTTGATAATAAATCACCCTAAAAAACCAACACCCACTTGTTAAAACTAAATTAATTAATTAATACCTGCTCTTATTATTGATGTCATCAAATTGAATCCCATCTTTATAAGTGTGGATGTGAGCTATTGACGACAAATTCACAATCCTACCCTCAATACCAGTTGTTCGTGCAGTCTCTTTCATTTTGTGCAACAGAAGATTTGTCAAGAGAAAATGACCTGAAATTTAAGTGATTAGACTATTAACTATACATATATGATAGACTTTGGGTCTATGGTATTAATTGTGTTTTCATTTTTATTTTCCTTTTTCACTATTTTAAACTAAAAAACATGTTGTCATGAGAAAAAACCACAAATTGTGATTTTTCTTTATTTTATCTATCAGTTCTTCAAAATTAAACTTTATAGTATTATTTAAAAAAAAAAAAAGTCGTTGAGTATTAACCCAGTGGCCCTCCTAAAGCAGAAGGCTGAGGCGGATATTTGTGAGGACATGAAGGGATCATGGCTCCTCAAAGTTTGAAAAATTACATATATATTTTATGTAATTAAATTTATTTTAAAAAAAAAAAATAAGTATTGTATTCCCACAAAATTGTTGCAGTGAGATGTTTTAAGATTCAACTCCGCCCTGGCAGAAAATCAGGGGGTTCAAATCCTGATAACCCCCATCCCTTTAAAGAATTTCCGATGTACCTAAAAAACAACCACCAAAAAAAAAAAAAAAACAAAAAAAGAACTATTGATGTGAAGCTGTTACCTACCAATATGATTTGTTGCAAATTGCATCTCTATTCCATCTTCAGAGAGCTGATAGGGGCAAAACATAATCCCAGCATTGTTTCTGAAACACAAATAAAAAAATTGTGATAAAAAAAATACCTAAAATATCAATAAGAACTGAATAAACATTGAGAGAGAGAGAGAGAGTTACATTAAGATGTTGAGTGGTAAATTAAGAGCAATAAACTTATCAGCAAACTCTCCGACGGATTTAATTGAGGCTAAATCAAGTTTCAGAACATCAACATGGGCATTTTCATCTTCTTTAAGAATAAGTTGCTTTGCTTCATTTGCAGCCTCCATGTTCCTTGCTGCAATAATTACATGAGCTTTATGTAAAGCCAAGACTCTTGCAGTCTCCAATCCAATTCCACCTGCGCCACCTGTATCAAATTTCCATTTCTTTACTCTGGAATTTCTTGTTGGAGAAATCAATTGCGTTCTTTTCAATGTAATAATGGATTTTTAAAAGAACAAGTCAAACTGAAACAACAGCAAAATGTCATAGAGAGCAATCGGATCTTTTATCCTATTTGGTGTTCCATATCTTATTCCACTCATTTTTATATGTGCCACATCAATTTTTTTTAAATCTATATAGGAGAAAAAATAGGATACTAAATGGACAGAGGATCCGGGAGAGAGACAAAGAAATAGTCTTGAAGTGTAGAA
Source organism: Aleurites moluccanus (assembly GCA_948193065.1). Lineage (NCBI taxonomy): Eukaryota > Viridiplantae > Streptophyta > Magnoliopsida > Malpighiales > Euphorbiaceae > Aleurites > Aleurites moluccanus. The sequence goes on from CANXYC010840246.1 coordinate 13,913, forward strand.
AATCAAGAAAATTTTTTTCAATGAATTAAATGACACTTCTTTAATTTCAAACCATTAAGAATAGTAAGATTGAAATAACTATTACAGTATTTTCTTTTTCGTATATTCTATCAATTTAAAAAAGATAATCTTATTTTATTTTATGTGTATATTAAGAAATTTAGTTATTTTTAATTTATTATCTTAATTTTTTCATTTCTTTTTAAAATACCTTTACCTAAAGTATTCCTATTATACACCTTTCAATATTTTTTTTTATTTTTTTAATATTTACAATAATTAAAGTACTCATATTTTTAGTTCAAATTTATAATTTCAATATAGAAAAAGTAAAAATATAAATATGTAATGATATTGATGTGAATTAATAAAAAATATATTTAATAATTACCTACTAAACTAACATTTAAAAAAAATAAATGTACTATAATTTGAGACGGAAGAAAAAAAAAAAACATGACTATTTTTTGCGACGAAGAAAAGGGAGTATGAAATATAATATTAAGGGGGAATATCATAGTATTTCTATTAATAAATCATGTCATATAGGCTAGAATCTGATGTCCAAAAGCTTTGCAAAGAATATATAGTTTTCAGCAAAGGGGTTATTTCAAAATTGTATATTTCATGTTAGAGTCTTTTTCAGGATTATTGAAATTTTGAGTTCAGAAAAAAGAAGAAGACATTTCCCCACTTTTTCCAGGGTGTTTATAAAAGAAAAACTAATTAAACAAATGGTAAAAGTTGAACCAAAACAGAGCAATCACACCAAGGCTAATAATACAAAGAAATCCAAGAAAAGTTCATAATATTAGTACTAGTCAGCGACAGATGCACAGTAATGGAAAAATGGCAAGAGGGCATATACCCCTTTAATTTTTAAAATTTTTTTAGGTTAAATTACAGTTTAATATATGAAATTTGATAAATATTTTTAAATAATCCTTCAACTTTAAAAAAAGTAATTTTTAATCCCTGATAAATTATTATTTAATATTATTTTCTTTTTTTAATTTTCATTTATTTTCTTTCAATTATTTTATTTTTTTCATAATTTTTTTCATTTTTCTCTCAATGACTTTTGATTATTTTTAATTGAAATATATATATATATATATATATAGTGTATTTGTTATTTTTATACTTTTTAAATAAATTTATTTAATTATTAATAATATTCCGCCTTAAAATTTTTAAGTCGGATGCGAGCGAGTGCCCTCCCATCTTCAAATTTCTAGATCTGCGTACCACAATTAGGCTAATAATAACAACATTAAAGAAAAGAATTAGAAATGGAAAAGCTATTAGTGCAAGTAATTACCAGTAATAATAGCAGTAAGATTAGAAGCATCAATCCCTTGAGTAACTTGTTCAGCAGTAGAAGCTGATCCAAACCCACTAGGGCCAGGCCTTCCAGTAACCAATGAAAAAATACTCATCTTTCTCAAATGAAAAAAAAAAAAAAAACAACCAGAAACTTAACGTTCCTGTACTTTGTTTCCTCTTATACGTAACCCCAGATATATGAAAGAAAACTAGTAAAGATTAAGCAGAGAGAAGAGTAAAGGAACAGAGGAATGGCAAAGGAAAGGAAAGAAATGCATGAATATTTGTTTGGTTTATTATAGGTAGAGATTGTTATGTATATATATATATATATATATATATATATATATAAGGAAAAGTGGAGTTAGAGTGAGCAATAAATGATCGTCGGTGAAGCGGTGTTAATAAGTTCAACGACCCCTTACCTATTCCATACCTTGTGTTAAAGCTTAAAATCAAGCCATATGATTCGGGGGCCATCATACTTCCAGATTGAAAAATTAAAAATAGTCATTAAAAAAAAAAAAATTAAAAGTTTGTAAGTTTAATGCGAAAAAATTTAAAATTTTTAGTATTATTGTTGTATTGTAAAATTATAAATATAATAATATATTAATAATAAATAAAATTTTAAAAAATTTAGAATAATCTATATATATTTTTTAAAAATTATGAATATACATAAAATATATAAAATTTTAAAAATTTAGAGGGCTTAAGAGAAATACATTTTAAAAATAAATAGCTTAAAATGAAATTTTTTTAAAATTTGGGGCCAATATTTAAAAATATATAAGTATAAAAATTATTTAAAAAAAATATACGAACCATGCACCCCTAAAGTCCACCTAATACCGCCCTTCATACCATCATTAAAGTTCTTCTTAGGTTTTATTTTTTTATTTTTTTTATTTTGATTTTTTTCATTCAAATTTTGAAGATTCCTTCTCTTAAAAATTTTTAATATATAAAAAATTATTAATTTTAGTATTAATTTTATTAATTATTTAATTAATCTTTTTAAGTAAATTTTTTCCCTTTCTTTTCTATGATTTTTTTTGGGTATTGATGAGATTTAAATTCTGATATCCACCTTTAAATAAATCTAACCTTAATTTTTTCTTTCAACAATTTATTCCACTTTAGAAACAAACAATTTGAAAATTAACTAGGTTGGATATAATTTGGATGACATAGGATGACATAGAATTATGATTATAATTATAATTATGATATAATGATTATAATTTGATGACTGGTGTATGAAAGTTTGGAGACTTGCTCATCGCCTGGTTCTGTTGTTAGTTGGGTTTGTGCTGTTTGATTTAGTCCAGCGATGACTGAGACCCTATGTTAGATTTAAGAGACAGTATCTGAAATAAAAAAGCTAGATGTGGGGGGATTGACTCCCGATAGTGAGGTTTACCTTGGTTCCTATGGACTAATCCCTATCCTTGTATGATTATGTTATTATGTGGTGATTATTTAACTGTTTGACATATTGTATTAGCATATTTAATATTTATCTGGTATGTTATATATATTAATAACTATATAATTCATTGAATCAAACGATCATTCCTGTTTACCATTTTTTTATAATTTTCCGGTTGCGCCTAAAGAAGTCGAATTATTCGTCGAGTCATCTCTGCATTTCATTCTCCAGCAGTAAAGATACTGTATTTAGTTATGTAATTATTTCATATTCGTTTGGTATTATAAATTTAGAGTTTTTCATTGCTATTTCCTTTATTGGTTTTGTTATATATATTTCTTAATAGTTGATTTTGTTGAGTTGGAAGACAGTTGAACATCCTCAATGGGTAATTATTCTATTAAGTAGGAATTGAATGTTGATTGATTATGATTGAATAGATAATAATTATGTTAATTCATATATGCTTAATAGGTGAGTCACAATTCTTGTTTTATGATAGTTACAATTATTATATTTCAGTTTTATCATTTAGCAAATTGTTAGTTGGACCCCTTGGATTTGATATTGATTTTGATGATAACAAAACATACTGATTGTGTTAATTGTGCTAACAATTTATTTAAGTTGGTCAAGGCATGATAAATCATGACCAAATATTATTTATACGACTAACACATTTTGTAAGAATGTATATGCTAAGGGGAAACATATTTGAAAAATGCAACTTTTTATAAATGAAGTTGCAAGTTTCTAAATTTTGGTGTATCGCTGGTGCAACCACATGAAGTCGCACGTGCGACTATAGAAACATGGACAATCGCAGGTGCGACAAAGTTAGTCGCATAGATCCAAGTAGCGGGCTGACTCATAATAGTCGTGGGTGCAAAATTAAATTAAGATCTTGTCACGAGATCCAGTAGTCTCAGATGAACAATGTCTCTCCAGTAATAGGTGCGACGCATGGAAGTCGCAGGCGTGATAGATATAGTAACAGTCGCAACTCATGCAAAAACTAGCCGTTGGAAAAAGATGTCACTGCACTTTTTGGCATTAATTGAAGTCAAACGACTATATTTCATCCAAGGCTATAAATATGAGTTGGTGGAAAGTTTAAATACAAAAGAATAACATTTGAGAACTTATTATTGAGCTATTGCACCAAATCATTCATATTTATGGCTTGAAAAGTTTATTCATTGTAAAACCATTTTTGTGAGCTATTAGTTGTAAATCTTTGAATTGGTTAAAACTCATTGATTGTTTGAGAGTTGGGAAATAGTTAAAAGAGATTTTTCTTCTTCTCATTTCTTGTAATTCTTAAGGGTTTGAGTGGGAGTCTTAGTAAAACACTTGTATAGGTTTGAGTGTGAGCCTTTGATAAAACATTTGTGCAGGTTTGAGGTGTGAGCCTTTGAAAACACTGTGTAAGGTTTGAGTGAGAGCCTAAACACTTAGGTTTAATTTTGCACCCATAAAAGGATCAAGTAAAATACTCAAGTGTGATCTTGAGGAGTGGACATAGATAAGTGTTGGTTGAACCACTATAAAATTATTGTATTTGATTTTCTCTTCCTTCCTTCATCTTATTAATTTTTTATTTGCCCTTAATTTATTATTTCAACCAATTCATCCCCTCTCTTGGTTGCCAAAGGAATTTTCAATTGGTATCAGAGCTTTGTTTTCACATTTTTCAAAGATCTAACCATCTTGGAACAAAGATCATGATAACTAGAAGATCGAATATTTTTGAAGGAGGTTCAACTATTAGACCATCCTATTTTGATGGCGCCGACTATCCATATTGAAAAACTCATATGAAAATATTCATGGATAGTAATGGCATTGATTTGTGGGATGTGGTTGAAGAAGGGCATGTAGTTCCTACAAAAACCGTGGATGGGATTGTGATTATGAAACCTAAAAGCGAATGGACGGTTGCCGAAAAGAAGGCAAATAGGAGAAACCTAAAAGCAATGCACACTCTCTATTGTGCACTGAGTAGAGAAGAATATGAAAAAAATCTCCTATTGTATTTCAGCTAAGCAAATTTGGGATTCATTGGAAAACACTCATGAATGCACAAATCAAGTAAAAGTTAAGAAAATCCAAATTCTTACTAATGAATATGAATTATTCCAAATGCAACACAATGAAAATGTATCCGAAATGTACAATCGCCTCATGGCGATTGTTAATCAAATGAGAAAGCTAGGGAAGACTTACTCTCTTCAGGATATAAATTACAAAATCCTTAGAGTTCTCCCTAAGAAGGATTGGAAGCTAGAGTCACTTTCATTGAAGAGGCCAATGACTTAAGTGTTCTTCCAACCGATAATTTGATGGGTAAATTACTTACTCATGAGATCACCTTATCTCAAGGAAAAGTTGAAGAAAAGAACATGAAATTGGCTTTCATTGCTTCAGAGGAGACATCTACAAGTGGAAGTGATGAGGAGGAAGATAATGGAGATATGGCTATGCTCACACTAAAAATAGGGAATTTAATCCTTAAAAGCAAAAAGCCATATGAGAAGTAAGAACATAGAAGCAATAAATTGAAGTGCTTCGAATGTGACAAGTATGGTCATATTAAATCCGATTGTCCAAGGCTAAAAAATAAGAAGAATTATAAGAAGAAAGCTTTGGCGGCCACTTGGGATGATTCTAGTGAATCAGATGATGATGAGAAAGCAAGCAAGGATGAGGAGGTCAATCTTTGCTTAATGGCTTTTGATAAGGACACATCTTCTAGTGAGGTAAGTAATTATAACTTTACCAATAATGATGATGTTATGCATATGTTGGAATCATTGCTTTCAAATCATAAACTACAAAGCAAAAAAAAGCCAAATGATGTGCAATGGAAGCCACAACTCAAAATAGGCTTACCTCCTTCAAAAGGTTAAAATTCTTAACTACAAGTGATAACTCTAAACTTTAAATCTTCATTGAATGAATGTGTTATTACTATAATAGTATTTATATGCCTATAGATTTGAGTAAAAAAAAAAAATTATTTGAAAATGTGAATGGCATGTTTATTTGTTCAAATGTATTTTGAAAATATATTTTTATTTTGATGATCCCTTGTGTACCCCTTGAATATTTTTTAGTTATTAAGGGAGAGAAATGCTAAAAATAGGGAGAGAAATTTTTTGGACTCGTTTATATGTTGAGCAATTCATTTTCAAAGGGGAAGTGCAAAATCTTTTTGTTGATATTAAAAAGGGAGAGAAGTTATACAAGTGTATATTTGCAAAAATAAATTAATTGAATTTTTTTGCATGTTTCCTAAAACAATTGTATATATGGTTTTGTTATTATCAAAAAGGGGGAGATTGTTGGACCCCTTGGGTTTGATATTGATTTTGATGATAACAAAACATGTTGATTGTGTTAATTATGCTAACAATTTATTCAAGTTGATCAAGGCATGAGAAATCATGACCAAATATTATTTATAGGATTAACACATTTTGTAAGAATGCATAAGCTAAGGGGAAGCATATTTGAAGAATGCAACTTTTTAGAAATAAAGTTGCAAGTTGTTGAATTTTGGTGTGTTGCGGGTGCGACAACATGAAGTCGCGGGTACAACTTTAGAAACAAGGACAATCACAGGTGAGACAAAGTTAGTCGCAGCCTTGCAAATATCCAAGTAGCGGGCGTGACTTATAATAGTCGCGGGTGCGGAATTAAATTAAGATCTTGTCAAGAGATCAAGTAGCCTCAAATGAACAGTGTCTCTCTAGTAATGGGCATGACACATGGAAGTTGCAGACGCAACAGGTATAGTCACAGGTGCGATTCATGCGAAAACTAACCGTTGAAAAAAACTGTCACTGCACTTTTTGGCATTAATTAAAGGCAAACGACTATATTTTATCCAAAACTATAAATATGAGTTGGTGAAAAGTTTAAATACAAGAGAATAATATTTGAGAACTTATTATTAAACTATTGCACCAAATCATTCATATTTATGGCTTATTGATTGTTTGAGAGTTGAAAAAAAGTTAAAGGAGGTTTTTCTTCTTCTCATCTCTTGTAATTCTTAAGGTTTTGGATGTAAGTCTTAGTAAAACACTTGTATAAATTTGAGTGTGAGCCTTTGATAAAACACTTATGAAGATTTGAAGTGTGAACTTTTTGAAAATACTTTATAAGATTTGAGTGTGAGCCTAAACCCTTGAGTTTGATCTTGCACCTATAAAAAGATTAAGTAAAATACTCAAGTGTGATCTTGAGAAATGGACGTAGGTAAGTATTGACCGAATCATTATAAAATTCTTTTGTTTGATTTTTTTCTTACTTCCTTCATCTTATTAATTTTTTATTTGCTCTTAGTTTGTCATTCCAACCAATTCACTCCTCCCTCTTTATTATCAAAAAGACTTTCATTAAACTTATTACGAATTTTAAAATTTTCATTCCATAATATCGATCACCTACTTTTAAATTCGGATCATGATGAGTTCTAAGTCATTTTGCCAATGAATGTAATAGTAATGTTTTTAATATTAGATAAATTAACACTCATTTTAATTTATCTTTACCGAGAATATCAAATATTCATATTAAATCTATCCATGCACAATTATTATATAACTAGTCGTATATATATATATGTTATGTGTGTACTTAGTATTACGGTTATGCATGTAACGCAGTGATCTCGAATCGATTTGAATTTTTAAATTGAAAAAATATTAAAAAAATTAAAATTTTTGAGATCCGAAAAATAATCGAATCAAACCGAATTAATATAATGAAATAAGATTAAAAATATTTTGATCTCCATTTCGAAAATCAAATCGAACCGAATTATATTCAAATTGTCATGAATGCTTGAATTTTCGAACTGATTAAATAATTTATATATATTTATATAATTATAAATTTATAATATATATATATTTTTATATTTATATAATTATAAACTTGTAATATATGATATATATATTATTACTTATACATGTATTTATATTTATATAATTATAAATTTAAATATTGTTTATATATATATATTATAAAATTATATTCAAATCTCCGAATATCTAAACCGAACCAAATCTCCAAATACTCATATCTCCGAACCGTACTATACCGAATTTTCGGAATAATTCGGTATATAGATTTTTTCCATTCGGTTCGGGACCATGAATTTAAAAATAAAATCTTCGAAGATTCAGTTCAGTTCAAAAATTTTTAGATTCCTTACTTTATCCGAACCGTGCACAGCCCCACTTAATATACTTGTTTTGCACATACTTAATTATATATATTTTAAATATTTTAACATATATAGATTATTATTACTATTTTATTAAAGATAAATATGAAATTTTGATAATTTTAAGTATTAATATAGATAAAATATATGAATCAATTAAAAAAAAAAAATTATATATATTGGTCTAAATAAATTTTAATTAAGACGTTTAAAAATATAGTGATAAAAAATTGATAAGGTGACTCTATGTAAACTTAATTTTATCATATGGCAGAAAAAATTTGAGTCCCACTTTAGTATAATTTTATAAAATGAATTAATATAATAAATTTTTTCTGATTTTTTAAAAATATATTAATTACTCCCTGACAAATATCACAATATACTATCAGACTCTTCTATTCAATTTTGCTATTAGTCAATCGTTAGTCAATCTTACAAGGGTAGTAAAAAGACAGAAATATATTTACTTTTTATTTTTAATTAATTACATTCTATTTTTGTTTTAAAAAATATTTTTTAGGATTAAAAAATTTATTTTTATATTTTTTGACAAATTTTAAATTAAAAATAAATAAAAATATTTTTTTAAAAAATATTTTTTATTTTTATTTTTTATTTTAAAAAATAATTCGAGAAATTAAATTATTTCTTTTCAAATTTTTTAATACAAATAAAAAATTCATTTTCATATTTTTGACAAATTTAAAAATAAAAAGTAAAAAATATTTTTAAAAAAATATTTTTTCTTTTTTTATTTTCAATTTTTTTATTTTTTAAAAATAAAATAAAAATATTTTTATTTTCAAATTTGTCAAAAATATGAAAATGTATTTTTTAATATTAATTTTTTTTAAAGTAAAAATAGAATGTAATTAATTAAAATTAAAAATTAAGGGTATTTCTGTCTTTTTACTATCCTTGTATAGTTGACTAATGACAAATTTGAACGGAAGAACCTTATAGTATACAGTGAAAATAATAATTAACCCTAATTTTAATTAGTTGCTTTGGAAATCTACTTCCCAAAAAGTTATTCTCCGGTAAGTACAACTGCAATTGTGTTTCGTTGATTTGTTATCTTCATAGGAAGTAAAACTTTTTTTTTGAAATGACATTGCTCATGCCCATATCATTAAGAATGAAAGTGCAAATTGTTCACATCCTCCACAACTAAAAACTCAATATGAGCAGAGACTTCCTCAACTAAGACCTGCTTTTGTTCAAGAAATATAGCCCGAGAAACTAAAGTATGGGCAACCTTATTACACAACCTAGGAACATATTGGAATTTACAAGAATGAAATAAAGAAACTCAATCCCTAATATCATCAAGGATCAAAAAATAAGGAACTAATCGTAGATTACTCGATTGCAAAGCCTGGACCACTGCAAAAGCATCAAGCTCGACAATAACAGAATGAAAACCATTGTCTAGAGCCAAAGTGATACCATAGAGAACATCCATTGCTTCAGCTTGCTCAATCTCCCAATAATCCTCCAGAAAATGACCTGTAGACAACATAATAAGACCACCTTCATCACGAATCACAACTCCAAGACCGGTTCTATGCTGTTGAATATTAACCGAAGAATCTGAATTTATTTTACATATACCAATAGCAGGTGAAAGCCAGACTTGAGGAACAAATTGCCTCTGTAGATGGGGTTGTTCATTAGCAGATTTGTACTCCTCATAAACTTGTCCTGCCAAAGAAATCAAGGTAGCAGAATGGTCACCGGGATGTTCATCATCCCGAATCTTTTGTAAAACCAACAAGTGGCGATTAAAATGCCATGATCGATCTTGCAAAAGCCTTTGCTTATCAATCTTTGAATCAAAATCACACACAAAAACATTGTGAAGCAATTCCAGGACGTGCACACCCTTTGCAAGCCTCCACGCCCCCAACAAAGCATTCTTTAAACCAACCTCATTATAAGGCTTTCGAGAAAGTACCCAACCCACCAAACAAAACTCATGCTTTCCCGAAGTCAGAGCTACATCTGATTGCCCTAAATCAAGCACCTCACCCTGTTCTCAATAAGGGTAAACCGATTCCAAAGGTTTTCCAACTCGTGAGCCATGATAAATTGAGGAGCACTAGCAAAGCACCCGAACTCCCTACCTGCAAAAAACAAATCAGCAAAGAGAACCACCTAAAACAATCAAAGACGGAACAAACATAGCAAACCCTAACCCTAGGAAGAGACCTAACAAAAGTAGGAGAGGAAACTCTACAACCGGAAGATATTGTAACAAGAGTATTTTTTTTTAACTTAGTGTACATGAATTTTGTTTGATAAAATATTTTTTCGTTCTTAAAGTTTGACCAAATAAATAAAGTAATCTCTCTTTTTTAAAAAGTAATTAAAAAGTTCTTGATTTTTTCTTTCGATCAATTATTTAGTCATTTTATCTAAAAATCCATTAAAGATAAAGACCAAAATACCCCTTATTTTAATCTAAATTTTCCATCTCTACTAACATCTCTTTCCATTAAAATTTAACCACAAAGCTTATATGCACAAGCTCCAACTGCACCAAATCCATAAAACAAAAATAAATGTTATTTAGATATCAATCAATTTTGCATTTTAATCAAATAATTGACTAGATTAACCATAAAGAACAAGTTGCAGAATGAGACGTTAATCTCTTCATCACATAATGTTCCAATTCTACTTAAACTGTATAATCGGGGTCTCCTATATTTATTCAATTTAATTTACATTTTTCGGAAAGTGTAACTTATTAGGCAAACCAGACAAGCAAAATTTGCCACTTCCTGGGAACTTCAACTTTCTGAGACAAGTTGCATAATAATCTCCTATATAATCTCTTCATCAAATAGTGTTCCAATTGAACTTAAAATATGTAATCAGGGTCTCCTGTATTTATGCAATTTAATTAAATATTTATTCTAAACAAGCAATTCACTACATTGTAACTTTCAAATTTCCTTTTCACCTTGCACTAGGGTCTGTTGAGTTCATACTCCATTAATAGGCCATGAGATATTCTCTCTGTCAATACTTAAGAGTGATAACCCTTTTTTATGTACATTTTTCTTAAAGTGAATTGGTTTGAAATACCTCTATTTTTTTTTTCATTTTTTATAATTCTACACGATCCTTTGGAAATAGGTTATTATACTCTAAATTAATAAATTTATTTATAATTATACCCTTCAACAATAACCATTTTCAAGTCAAGAGAGTATTCATAATCCTAAAAAATAGAGACAAAAGGAGTTGAGATAGGTAATAGACAATATCATTATCTTTAATTGAGTTGAAACTGTCAGTTGACGGAAATATTGTATAAATTTTTTTATATATTGCATATATAACTACAAGTGGTTATAATGTTAGAATATTCACTGAAACGAAAAATATTTATGTGAGAAATTATTTGTTTTTTAAATTTTTACTTGATGCTTCTAATTTTATGTAAATGTACAAAAAGGAGCTATTTTAATTGTTGGATATGATTATAAATAAATCTTTTAGTATGAGTTGTAATACTCTATTATAAATAGTAAAAAAAAAAATGATATGGTGAATTGGCCTTTTCTAAATATCTCCACGCTCATTTTATAAGATCAACTTTTTTTTTTTTTTGGGTGATATTACACTGCTAAAATAATTTTTGTCACTCCACTTATTTTTTTATTCTCTAAATCGACCATAATACTTTTTTTTATATATATTATTCGTGACTTGTGAGTTATTGACAATTTCTCTTTCATTGAGATTATTTAGAATCATCCATGTTAGAAAAAAATATAATTATAAGCGTAACGATAAGGAAAAAGAAAAGTAACACAAACAAATTTAACGCGGTTTTATCTTTCAATAAACCTATATTCACGATCTTTTGAAAGGATAATCCACTAAATCAACAATATTATATTTTTGAACATACAAAATTGCAAATTCTCTCACAATATCATCACAAATATACTCTATTTATGCACTTTGTAATTACGATAATTATATCGCAATATTAAGTCAAAGCCAAAGAATATTTCCGATAATACTCACTATCAATCCTAATTTAATAGAATTCTACCCTACAAAAAAAATAATACTCCACTCAATTAAGGAATATTTCTCACATATAAAATAGGAAAGAGTTTCTTTCAAGTCTCATTAGGATTTTGAGTTACAATCCTAACAATCTCCACCTTAACTCAAGATCTCTCAATCATGCAATTTTCAACAATCCCAACAATTTCCATCTTATCTCAAATTCAACAATCATGTAATCTTCAAATCTTCATGAAAGATGGAGAAAACAAAAACTTACAGAGTTCTCTTTAGCAGAAGCGAATAAGTTCTTAAACAAGATTACTGGTCTATTAAGAATCACCCACAAAAGCTCAGTAATCTTCACAGCCTAAGTTCCTTTTCTTTTCTTGTTTGCTAAGAGTTTACTGAGGGAGAATCTCTATCTATTCCAATTCTTTTCTTTTTCTTTTTTACATCCTCAACTTTCCCCGAGTGGGAAGTTATCTTTTTCTTTAAGTCAATAACTGCCAATTGGAAGTTATCTAAATTTCCATGGGTCGGGTTTTCCATTATAGACGGACTTGACCCAAACACCTAACATCTCCCACTCACACTTAATGTGAAGCACAATAAACTCAAGAGATCACATTCTCTATTCTCTGCAATAGTTCATACTTAGAAAAAGGTCGTGCGACCAACATACTTTGAGAGCTCGGTGCTATACATCTGTTAGAAATATATAATATCTCAATTATACAAAAAATAATTCAAAGTAGATTATAGTATGCAATATCCTAGACTATTTTACCACATTTATCTTCTCTCATGATCTCATTTATGATTATACTTTGCATTCACAATTGCATTTCATCTCACAGACAAATTATAATTGGTTGATCAGTGAATACAAATTCATATGATACTCTAATGACCTTCTTCTTCTCAAAATTCTCTTAACTTTAACATAATTTGCTTTTCTAGAAATGTAGGGGGTGAGCATTCATTCGATTCGATTTGAACTAGAAGAACCGAATAAATCAAATTGAAAATATGAAAATCGAACCGAATTTTGAATCGAACTGAACTAAACATAAATTTTTAAAAAATTAGCCAAACTAAATCGAACTGATATATTTATGTCCGATTATTCAATTATTACATTGTTTTCTAAATATATATATATATATATATATATATATATATATATATATATATCGGTAGGTTCAGTTATTTTAGGTTTTTAAGAAAAATCAAATCAAACTGAAATTTGAATCGAATTGAATCGACCAAATTAGGTTCCTTTTGATTTTTGTCTAGTCTAGTTTTTCACTCACCCCTATAGAAATATCCAGACAGACTGTGTCATTTATAATCTTTTAGCAACATTCTAAGATAGCAAACATTAAATTAAGTCCCGATTAGCTTATATGAGCCGTGAGGGTACTTCATGAGATTCACTTCACTTTAGGTCTGACACAATATTAAATTGAGAGATTGATTACTGCATACGTGGTATGAATCATGTGTTCAACATTTTCTCTTTTTCTATAGAGCGTATGTCTTACTTAAAAATTTAATGTTATACATATGATTGTTCAGACATGCTCAATGTCTAACTTAAGTTTACAAATCTATTCTTTAATAAATTTATCTTACGAAAACTTACATCTGGTAATAAAAACAAATATAATGAAACTAAATCACTTACCATTACTAATGTCCTTTAGTCATTATATAGATTGACATTCTGAATTTTAAGTATGAACTCTCTGTTATCAATTAGATATTAAACTCAAAATTTGTCTCATCTCTACATATCACTATATGATAGAGGCGATTATCCATATGAGAGGGTTAATCTTTTATCTGTCTGACATGCTTTTCAAAAGAAATAACTAAGAATGTAAAACAACATTCACATATATGTATGATAATAATTTCCATTATCATTTAGATATTAATGGAACAATCATGAATATTGAGAAATATAAATAATCTAAGTACATTAACATCTGTGCAATCCTTGAGATTTTGTATGCTCAACAAATACATCTCTAAGAACTGGCTTCATTAGTGGATCTGCAATCATATCACGCATAGAAATGTACTTCATGTTTACTTCCTTGTGTGCAACCATGTCTTTAATAAAATTATACTTTGTATCTATGTGCTTGGTTTTACAATAAAACTTTGGGTCTTTAGTATATGCAATAGCTACTTGACTGTAACAGTTGACTGACATTGGATCAGTGCAACTAGTGGTGACTCTCAGATGATCTAAAAACCTTTTAAGCCATACAACTTCTTGCACTTCTAAAGAGAATGCCACGAATTCGGCTTCCATCGTGGGTAAAGTTTTACATGACTGTTTCTTACTACTTCAGGATAAAACGCCATTACTGAGTAAGAAAATGAATCCAAAGGTAGACTTTCTCTCATCTAAGTCTCCTTCCCTGTCAGCATCAATATATCCTCTCAAAAATAAATCACAGCTTTGATAGCATAGTTGTTCCTTTTAGATATCTCAAAATCCTTTTTACAGCTTTCCAGTAAGCTGGATCTGTGTTAGATTGGTATCTGCTTATCATGCCAACGACAAGTCTAGTCTTGTACACATCACAGCATACATAAGACTACCAACCACACTGGCATAAGGAACTATAGTCATTTGTTCCTTTTTTTTAGTATTGGGACACAATATTCGACTTAAGTCTTCACCTTTAGTAATAGGAGTATCTATGGGTTTACATTTTTGCATTTTAAATCACTCAAGTACTTTTTTGATATATGTCTCTTGCGAAAGAGATAATATTTTCCTTGGGCGATCTCTTGAAATCTTAACTCTAAGAATATATACAACTTCACCCATATCCTTCATTTCAAAGTTAGATGACAATCATATTTTAATGTCATAGACATACTTCTTATTGTCTCTACCTATTAAGATATCATCGACATACAATGATAAAATTACATATTTATCTTTAGACCTTTTGGTATATACACAATGATTCTCATCGATCATAATGAAATCATACAAAACAATCACATTGTGAATGATTTCTCTAAAATAGTTGCGCCATTGACCAAATTGATAATGAAACAGGTGAAATTTCAGTGGATATCGCATGTGAGGAAAGCTTTCAGAAGCTTAAAATTTGTCTCACTACAGTGACAGTGTTGGCATTATCGTCGGGTACTGGGGTTTTTCAGTTTACTGTGATGCTTTGCGAGTAGGATTGGGTTGTATTCTGATGCAACATAGAAGGTAATTGCTTACGCCTCACGACAATTGAAGAGGCATGAATTGAATTATCTTACTCATGACATGGAAATGACAGTTGTGGTTTTTGCTTTGAAAATCTGGAGACATTATTTGTATGGTGAAAAGTGTGAGATCTATATTGATCATAAAAATCTTCAGTATATTCTCCAATAAAAAGATTTAAACTTGCAGCAGAGAATATGGGTGGAGTTATTGAAAGATTATGATTGCTAGATTTTGTATCACCACAGGAAAGCAAATGTTGTAGCGGATACTCTGAGTCGGAAGGCTATGGATAATCTGTCTCATATATCAGTGAATTAAAAACCTTTAATCAGAGAATTAAAGGAATTATTGGATGAGGGTGTTTGGTTGGAGGTCTATGAATCTCACCCCTTAATTGCTTATTTTCAAGTGAGACCTAAGTTGATTGATGAAATTAGTGTCTCACAGAATAATGATCCACAAATGCTGAAAATCAAAGAAGATGCAAAGGCAGGGAAGACAATTGAGTTCTAGCTGGATAATGGAGTATTGAAAATAGGGAATCAGTGGTGTGTTCCAGAGGTGGATGGTCTTTGAGGAAAGATTCTTCATGAATTTCACTTTGCACCGTATAATGTGTATCATGAAACTACAAAGATGTATCATGATGTGAAGAGTGTGTATTGGTGGCCAAGGATGAAGCAACAAATTGCTAAGTTTATATCAGTATGTCTAGCTTGTCAACAGGTTAAATTTGAGTATCAGAAGCCTTCGAGTTTATTGTAAGAGATTGAGTTGCCTGAATGAAAGTGGGAACATGTTACTATAGATTTTGTGATTGGTTTTCCACAGACTATACAGGGTTATGACTCGATTTGGGTTATTGTGGATCGACTTACAAAATCAGCTTATTTTCTAGTGGTGAAATCTACTTCTTCAGCCGCTTAATATGCTCAAATTTATATTGACAAAATTGTGAGGTTTCATGGGGTTCCAAAGACCATTATACACAGTACAGTTTACATCTAGATTATGGCAAAAGTTCCAAGAAGCATTAGACACTCAATTAATTTTCAATACTGCATTCCATCCGTAGACTGATAGCCAATCTAAGCATACCATACAGACTTTAGAAGACATGTTAAGATTATGTGTTTTGGATTTTGGTGGCAGCTGGGATAAATATTTACCATTGGTAAAGTTTGTATATAATAATAGTTACCATCCTACCATTAGTATGGTACCGTATGAGACACTATATGGGCGAAAACGTAGATCACCTATTTGTTGGATATAACTGGGGGAGAAATAGATTGAAGGCCCCTGATCTGATAAGGGAAATAATGGAAAAAGTGTTTTTGATTCAAGAGAGAATGGAGACTGCCTTCAGCCACCAAAAGAACTACGCGGATCCAAAGAGAAATGATGTACAATTTGCCATTGGTGATCAAGTCTTTCTTAAAATTTCTCCGATGCAAGGTGTGATGAGATTTGGTAAGAAGGAAAAATTGTCACCAAGGTACTTAGGACCATTTGAGATACTGAATAGAGTTAGAAATGTATCTTAACGCTTGGCTCTCCCTCCGAGCTTAAGCCACGTACATTTAGTCTTCCATGTTTCAATGCTGCGAAACTATATATCAGATCCATCACATGTTCTCCCATCACAAGTTATTGAAGTAGATGAGAATCTTACTTATGAGGAATTCCCTAAGAAGATTGTGGATCAGCAAGTCAGGAAACTGAGAAACAAGGAGATTCCGATAGTAAAGGTGGAATGGAAGAATCATAACATAGAAGAATGCACCTGGGAAAGTAAGCTGCATATGTGGCAGAAATATCCGTGTCTGTTTCCAAGTTAAGGTTGGTATAAATATAAATTCGAGGATGAATTTATTTATAGAAGGGTAGAGTGTAATATCCTCTATTTTGCTTAAGGAGACTTAGGAAATTTCAAAATGGATAGCTACTCAGTAGCAGAATTACTAAAAAATTTCAAAAATTCTTATAATAAAATTGAAAGAGGAAAATTGTAATTAGATGATGAGGTAACATAGAAAAATTAATTTTGAATTAAAATACTTCAAATTAACTAATGAATTAGTGGAAACAAGGAAATAAGTTTAGGTGAGGTACCTAGTTTGCGTACCTCTTAGTCTTTTATTTTTAATAATTTTATAAAACTCTGATTTCAAAAATTCTTTTTCCCACAATACCATAAGACATTAAGAAGTAAATTAAAAATATTTTCAAGTAAAAATGAATTTAAAAAAGTACCTAAAGAACAAACGAATTATAGGTAAATATATATATATTACTTTGCTTGAATTGTGCCTAAATGATTTAATTGAAATTCCAAAGTACTCCAAATAATTTAAAATAAATTAGAACTCACTTATTTTAGTTGTCAAAAAAAGATCTGAATTTTATATTTTTCGATCTGTATTGCGATCACGGATGGAGGTAAACTGGGTGTCATTGGAAAACTAGCACCGAGTGGAGTCCAACAGAACTAAAATTGTTGGAAAAGGAGCTCATAGTAGGTCGGAATCGACCCAAGAAGAATTGACGTTGGCATCTCATTGAACGGCGTGTGCTGCCATTAGCAGACGGTACTTGCTGTTGTTACTCCTCTCATGATCGTTGATTAACAATCAATCTATTGTTGACGATGGTGACAATTACTGTCGGCCGAAGCCATGGTTTCCAGCGACCTTTCTCTCTTTCTCTCTATCTCTCTTTCTTTCTCTCTATCTTTCTCTCTTTCTATTGACTACTGCTTTTCTCGATTCTATCCCCCTTCTCTTTTCTGTCCATTTCTTTCTTTTTTCTTTCATATCTTACATATAATAATAATAATAATAATAATAATAATAATAATAATAATAATAATAATAATAATAATAATTTTTTTAAAAATCTGATGAAATATTCCTATAATATTACTCCCTAAATTAAATAATTAAATTAATAAATACTTAAATTAAATAATTAATTAAATAATACATAAATAGTACAATAACACAATGATTTCTAAATTTCTAAAAAATCAAACCTTAAAATATTTTCTTTAAACATCAATATTTATATTTGTGACTTTAAATATATTTTATTAAAGTAAATATTTTATTAAATAAATACGAAAAAATCTTTGAAATCTAATTTAAATTAATATAAACCCATTAAATTTTTTTTTATGTTCATCATTTTAATTAAATATTCATAAAATAATTTTTATTTCTCAATAAAATATACTTTTAAAAATAAATCAAAATTCAGGGTGTTATAATTCTTTTCCCTTTTAGAAAATTCTTCATCGAATTTTCAAACTAACACCTGTTCACTCTCTCAAGTCATTATCACTACACTTTCATTGCACACTCTCATCTATCCCTTTAATATTCTACTAAACTATTTAATTTGTTTCTCCAAAAATCCATTAGTATATAATTATCTCGTATATTATCTCTATGTTTGTAGAACTTTATACAATTCTATGAATTAAAATAATTTTTTGAACCATCTTTTTTCTGAACAAAGGTAAGTTCAATAATATCTTTATTACATCCATACAAATCTATATTTATATCCTTTTATAGCCAGACATGTGCCTAATAAAATTACCAAACTCGTCTTATCCTCCAAATAATATCACAAATTCACCAACACAATGACTTTCATAGCAAATTATATTTTACAGATGGCGCAAAATTTAGAAGTAAAAGATACTCAATAAGACGAGAAGGAATTTTATGCTCCACATTTTACAAGAACTCAGACCATCTAGATCATCCACAACTCACAAGACGCAAGATTTTTGCTCTAATACTATCTTTATCACTAGAGGTGGGACTCTACCATCGTCCCTTCTTGGTGGCAACAAAAGGTACCTGTCAAAGCACTCATGGGAGAGACAACACCACCATCCCCATAAGCCCTTAGACGGAGAGTCATACTTTGCCACTGTTCACATGAGAGAGTTCCCAGGGATCGGACTAATGGGCGGGACTACACCACCATCCCCATTCCTTTGCTCTAATACCATCTTGGTCACGTCTCAAACTCGAGGGCATGTGACCAACAGTAGGGAACGAGAAAGTATAAGACTTTCAGAACTTGTAGTCAGCCTGATTACTCACTAAACGATTAAAATCAATTTATATTAATTGTAACTACCACAAAATCAGTTATTCTCTGAGTCAAACAATTCAACTTTTAAGAAAATAGGGATAATAAAATCAACAGAAGATATAACAATGCGGAGCTCTAAATTAATTTTACAAAATAAATATAAAAATAATTACTAAATATAAAACGTTCATTGCCAGAGGAATAAATGGCAGGATTGACTTGATAACAGTTTGACTTATGACGCTCACCTACAAGCTGAAAAAAAAAAGTTGAACAGGGGGTGAGCGTTGACTCAATGAGCTATATAGAATAATAGAACCTACCACACACATATATTTTAATTATGCAAATGCAATATGTTTAATCATTACACCATCATCATACTTTCACAAAATCAATCAATACATCCTCTCAAGGTACCATTCATCAAACCACACAATCACATAAAGCATCAAATCATCTAAGAATGGGAATTAGTCAACAGAAACTAACCAAAACCTCAATCTGAGGAGCCAAGACCTGGTTTTCTAATTTGAAATGTTGTCTCTCGTCGTCACGGTCTAAAAGCAGCGCCAACCCGATTAGTATGTGGCACTGAACGATGAGTAATCCCCCGCTGTCACGCCAGTCATAACTCATCATATTATACTTATCAAATTATAATCATCATATCATGCTCATAATCTAAGTGATCCTATGTCATCTTAATCTCATCCAACAACCACAAACAATACATAACATTCACAATCGTCACATCAACCATGGCAATGCAACAATCACAATCACGTTCATTATGCTCTTATTATATATAATGCACATATAGAATGTAATAATAAATAAATGAAAGGAATGAAATGTTATATTAAATTATATAACTCACTGATTTGATGATCAAACTACTAGCTCTCTTCGTAGTGCTTGAAGCCTGATAACTAGGAAATACCTGAAACATCTCGATTTAAAAACATACATAAATTATTAGAATTAGGACAATCTAATCACTGACTTTATAATTATACAAAAATAACTTTAAGAATTTTACCGAAATTTTGGCAGAACTTCCCTCTAAAACTAAGACGTAGCCCCCTGAAATAAAAACAATAACAATTTTAAATAGATAGCCCTAAAGGCTTAAATCAACATCAACACAGTTGCCTCTCTAGGCCTCCAAACTTAACATTTAATATTTCTCATAAATAAACTTGCATGTCTCAATTATCTGATCCAGTTAAATAATTATTTCACATTATAAATCCTCCCTCACCGAATCCATTATAATTAAGAATAATATATATAATAACCCAATAATTTTATTCCGACTAAATCCAATAATTATTCTAAAATTTAACTCAAATACCAATCTCCAATTAATTCAATAAAATAACTATTCACTTAATCCTTAATTAAAAATTTTACCATAATTAATATTTGACTAATTAATTATCACAATATTTTTAATTATCACCATAATCAATATATTGTCTAGAACATTATTCATCAGACTCCAATAATTTATCTTAATTTAAATTAATTTATTCACCTAATTTATTTACTGTCTTAATTAATTTACTCCATAGTTATTTAACCTTCGGTACCTAAATTCTATAAATATTATCAAAATAATTTCTATAATTAATCCAAATTAATTATATCGATTTATCTTAATTTATACACTTAATTTAAACATAGTCTTAATTTACTCACTCTAAAAATATTCTAATACTAGTACCAAAATTTAATCTTTTTCATAAAAATTACCCTAGAAATACTTCAAATAATTTAAAATAAATTTTAGAATAAATTAAAACTTACTCTCAAACTCGAGTTTTTCATTTTTCGATCTAGATTTTGATTACAGATGGAGGTAAAATGAGTGTCATTAAAAAGTTGGCACCAAATGGAGTCTAACGGAGCTGGAATCACTAGGAAAGGAGCTCGAAGTTGACTAAATTCAGTGCAAGAAGAATTGACACTAGCACTTCTCTGAATGGTGCGTGAGCTACTGCTGACAGCCGGTTCTCGCAACTGTTGCTCTCATGATCGTCAGTGAATGGCCAGTCTATTGTTGGAAATGGTGACGATCACCAGTAGCCAATACCATGGTTTCTGACTGCATTTCTCTCTCTCTATCTCTCTTTTCTCTTTCTATTGACTGCTTTTCTCGATTTTGTGCCCCTTCTTTTTTTTGCCCTTCCTTTCTTTTTCGTTTCACATCTAAAATAATAAGGGATAGTTTCACTCACAGTCCCTCAACTTATGCTTAATGCACTTTATGGTCTTTTAACTTTAATTTGTAACGATAAAATCTCTGAACTTTAATTTTCAAAATATAAAAGTCCTTTTCAGGAAATAAACTAACATTTAATTATATTTTGGTCTCTGATTTTCAAAATACTGTTCATTTAGGTTCAAAATTTATTTAATTTGCTAGTTTATGGATGAAATTTTTAAAGGTAATTCTTTAGTCCCTAAAAGAGTGTATAATAGTATAAAATACTTTTCGATGATAGAGAGAAGAGATTATCCCTTGATACAGTGGTGTATTAGATATTGTTGAATTTCTAGAAGGACAATATCTGGTTTTTGGTCAATTAGCCATTTTAGATCAATATACTCCTTTAGTGACTTCTAGAACTTCAAGTTGGAGTGATAATCGAAAAAGAGATTATTTAATTTGGAAAAGATTGCACTTCAGAAAGATTGACTTTTTTCTTGCTTTTTGGAAAAATTCTCCAGGTCTAGACAGTTGGGTAACATTTCTAGAAAGTCGAGAAAGAATTGAAAATACACCCAGTAATTCTAGATAAAAATGGAAAAAGTAGATAGAGAAGAAAGTGTCAGCTCTAATCCTTCAGGATTGACTTCATTTTAGAATATTCATAATAAAGTGAGCCTTCTCCTTGAGCAGTTGCATGCAATAAGAAGTATAGGCGATTCACCAGAACAAAGAAATGCTTTAGCAAAAGAAGTAGGAAAATTGGTGAATGATAGGCTTGATGCAATTGAGCGAGAAAGAGCTTTGAAAAAACCTTTTTCTGAAAAAGAAATTTTGCAATTAAGGAAAGAAAGAATAGTTCCTTATATTGCAGACCCTGATATTAGAGCTGCTAATCAAGATAGTAGCAAAGCAGCTGAAGACTTTAGAAAATCTCTAGGTCTGGTAGAAGAAACTCCTTTGCATATAGATGATAGAACATTTAATGATTTTCTTACTACAAAGAGGGTAAAATATAAACCAAATTATCCCAATAAAACAAAACCAAAATTTCAGCCTATGGATAATCCATTAAGGCCAATTATAACCCCAACAACTTTTCTAAATCTAGACTGTGAAAAGCATGCTTCTGAAAGAATAGATGAGTGGATTACCATGATTAGGTTTACAACTAGAGCAGGTAGCTATTCAACTGAGGCCACCTACGAACTTTGCAAAGCCACCATGGTTGGCAATGCTCAGAAATTTTGGGATCAGCTAGTAGTTCAAACCTCTATTAAAGATGAAATTAGGAAAGCAGTTCTAGTAGATGAGGTTCTAGCTATCATCGTAGATGCCCTGAAAAGAGAATTTTGTGGATTCTCAATATCAACTGAGTCATTATAGAGAGAATAATCTTTAATGGCATTGATGAAATTACAGATATATGACATGTGTTATTTTGATAATAATGCTTGTGAATTCCAGAAGTATTATTATAATCTTGATCTTAATGCTCAAAATTACATGTCAACATTGTTTTTTGCTAAGCTCCTAGAACTATGGCCAGAGGTAGTAAAAAATGCCTCTCAACTCCTCCTAAATGAAGAAAAAGTAATCGATGGATTATGAGGTAAGATACAAACAGTTAGGTATGCCTTGAGAAAGGCATGTACTAAACTTCAAGTAAGACAAGACGTAAAACTTCTTTCTTATCTGAACAAAAGTTATTGCTCTCAGATTGAATATATTCTTGGTAGGTATGGGTGTACTACAACAAATGAAAAAGGAATAGGAAAAAGATCTGAGGCAGGATGTTCTTCTTATGATACCAAAAGGAAAAAAATTAAAGGATATAAAAAAAGAAGAATATCGAAAAAATGATAAAAATAACAAAAAGAGGTTTAATAAACCTACTAGGTTTCTCAGATTGAATATATTCTTAGTAGGTATGGGTGTACTACAACAAATGAAAAAGGAATAGGAAAAAGATCTGAGGCAGGATGTTCTTCTTGTGATACCAAAAGGAAAAAAAATTAAAGGATATAAAAAAAAGAAGAATATCGAAAAATGATAAAAATAACAAAAAGAGGTTTAATAAACCTACTAGGTTTATTAGAAGGAAAACCAACCTTAGGGATAAAGATAGGATAGATGCCTTTAAGAAAAAATATGGTAAAGCCCCTAAGTGCCTGCAAGGGAAACCTCTTAGTAGTTCTTATTGCTGGATTTGTAGTTCGAAGGATCACAAAGCAAATGCATGTCCACAAAAAAGCAAACGAAAAGAAAATCTTAGAAGAATTTTCTTTGAAGATGAGAATCTTGTCTATGAACCAATAGAAAAAGATGAATATTTTGACATAGATTCTGAAATAGATTCTGTTTATGAAGTAGTTTATGAATATGAAACTGATATAGATGAATTTGGTCTTTGGACAACCCAACTATTCATGATGAATATGGAAGAAGGACCCATAGATGAAGAAATGATCCCTTTAGATACTTCTCTGGTATAGGAAGAATCTTTCCAGTACGATGATCCGTCCAAAAGTTGCCTAGAATGGAAACTGCCAAAGGTAGATATCAATACTATTTACAACAAATCTAAATTCAGTTTTAGGTCAATAGTAGATGTCTCCCAATCAGAATCCACGGCTCAGGTTTCTAGTACAAAACTAGAAACATTGGACATCCTTTTGATCAATTTACCAAAAATAAGAGAATTAGTAACTAAATTAAAGGGAACATATCAATATATTCATATTGGTCTTGTCCAGATAGGACTTATACCGCTGTTCAATTTGCCAGCCGATAGTCCTGTGATAGCAGCTGTGCTAGACAAAAGATGGAACTTGTTCTAAGACCAGCTAATATCAAGAGTCCAAACTAACCTGGCACATGGTCTAGTTTGGTTCCAGACTTATCCTAACTATATGATGTCAATAAAGGATAAGTGTTTGGGTAATTCTTTATCACTAAGTATTAAATCTATGAATATGAACATAATGAATTTCCAAGCTAAATATTTAGCATATCACACTAGAATAATTTTTAGACTGATAAATACCACCAATCCTGGAGTGAGGATTATCTCTAAAATCATAGAGTTATTCGATGAGGGTTCAGATAACTATAGGCAGTTCCATATAAAAGAAATTAATCCTTTAGAGTTATCTTGGCCTAGGAATTGGGTTCTCCAAGAACCAGCAGAGACATCACGATTAATAGGTTCCTTTCAAATCACACAAAGAGGTAGAAATATCATCTTAAACCTAGAAGAACCTATGAGAAATCTTAATATTTCCGAACCTCCCAGAAGATCATATCATGTTTCTCGGTTACCTAGAAGTAATTCTACTTCCTCAGTAATTAGAGAGGAAGTTCCTAAGACACCAGTCCAGGAAGAAGATACACCATCATCTTCAAATGGTATAACCATTGTAGGATATAGAACTATAAGCTTACCTATATATGAAGATGAAGAAATTAGGGAAAATGCAAGAATGATTAAGCATCTAACGCTAATCCCTAAGGTTGTAAAAGAAATACAAAAAATTTCTCAATAATGGTCAATTCCTTTCGAGGATGTTTGGACGATGGTATGACTTGATACCATGGCATCATCAAAGATATTTAGTACAAAAGAATCAGGTTTGAGTACATATATCTCTTTAACGTTTAAATTTTCTGGTTATAATGATTACTTTTTGGATCCGTTAGTTGACACAGGTGCAACAATTATTAGTGCTAGACCCAATGCACTCCCTGATGAATGGTGGAAATCATTGTCCCAGCCAATGATACTACGTATGGCAGGAGGAGAAGTGAACTTGGTAACACAATTTGCAAAACAAGTTCTTGTTATCATAAGTGGACAAAAGTTTACTATTGATAAAGTCCTGGCATTCCTTGATCTCGACGTAGATATCATTTTAGGAAATGCTTTCCTAAAAGGGTAAAAAGAAAACAGACCTTTTATACAGGATGACAATTATATCTCAATTGGAGGTGTAAAAATCACATCTCTGTCAAGTCCTAAAAATCTATTAAAATTTGGTTTTTATCCTGTTAAAATATCAGAGTTGTATGGATCTATGCTATGTGAATAAGCATTCAAAGTGCAAGCCCAGCATGGTGAAACTTGGCTAGATTGTTTATTTGATAAAAAAATCAAAGGATACCTTTTAATACAAAGAGTTGTGTTTTAAAGCACAAGGTATGATAAAAAAACCTACTACACATTCCCAGCTAAAAGGAACTAAGTGGAAAAAGTTTCTTGTAAAATTATCTGATAATTTTAGTGAAGACCCGCTAAAGTTATGGGTGTTAAATAGCATAACTGCTAAACTAGAGTTGAAAGATCCCAACACTATGATCATAACTAGAAATATAACATATACAAATGAGATGATAGAAGAATTTGACAAGCAGATTCCTGAACTGCTCGAAAAAAGGCTTGATTAGGGATAGTAATAGTCTGCATTCTAGTCCAGCCTTTATAGTAATAAACCATATAGAGCAGGTGCGGGGAAAAGCACGAATGGTTATAGACTATTGTCAGGTAAACAAAGCAACAAAGGATAATAGTTAAAAAATCCCTACAGCAGGTGATGTCATAGATAGGGTAAGTCTTAAACAACCTTCTATCTTTTTTAAATTTGATCTAAAAAGTGGTTATTGGCAGGTAAAGATGGAGGAAGAATCTGTAGCCCTAACAACCTTCAATGAACCTCAAGGGATGTATGAATGGTTGGTAATGTCATTCGGCTTGAAAATGCTCCAGGCGTGTATCAGCGCACAATGCATTTAAAGCATTGAAATTTTTTTGTGTGGTCTATATAGATGATGTGTTAGTTTTTAGTAATAATGAAAAAGAACACACGAGTCATCTTGAACAAGTAACTGATATCTTCAAACATGAAGATATGATTTTATCTGAAAGAAAGATAGAATGGTTTAAGGAAAATATAAATTTTTTAGGAATGGAAATTGAAAAAGGAAAAATTAGGATACAAAGCCATATTTCTGAAAAACTTATTAACTTTCCCAACGAACTATAAGATAGGAAGCAAGTACAAAGATTTTGTGGACTTGCTAACTATGCTAGAAAATTCATAAAAAACCTATCTAAAGACCTAGGAAGAATATCAAAGAAAACATCTGATAAAGTTTCTTGGTTTTGGGATAATGAGGACACTCA
>CANXYC010840346.1:0-18816 GCA_948193065.1 Aleurites moluccanus
TCAAACTCTTATGATCTGTGAAAATCTCACATTTCTCTCCATACATATAATGTCTCCATATCTTCAGGGCAAATACAACTGCAGCCATCTCAAGATCATGTGTTGGATAATTCACCTCATGCTTCCTCAACTGTCTAGAAGCATAGGCTATCACCTTACCATACTGTATAAGCACACAACTAAGCCCTACTCACGATGTATCACAATACACCGCATATCCTCCTTCACCAGACGAAAAAGCTAAGATAGGTGCCGTGGTGAGACAAGACTTTAACTTTTGGAAGCTCTTATCACATGCATCTAACCATAGGAATTTAACTTGCTTCTAGGTGAGCTTGCTCAAAGGAGCTGCAATTTTGGAGAAGTCTTGAACAAACCTCTTGTAGTAGCTTGCCAAGCTCAAGAAACTTCTCACTTCTGAAACATTTGTGGGTCTAGGCTAACTAAAAATTGCATCCACCTTTCTAAGATCAACTTCAATCCCATCCTTGCTCACTATATGCCC
Source organism: Aleurites moluccanus (assembly GCA_948193065.1). Classification (NCBI taxonomy): domain Eukaryota; kingdom Viridiplantae; phylum Streptophyta; class Magnoliopsida; order Malpighiales; family Euphorbiaceae; genus Aleurites; species Aleurites moluccanus. The sequence continues at coordinate 506 of CANXYC010840346.1, forward strand.
CAGAAAGCCCACACTCTCAAGCCAGAATTCACACTTCGAAAATTTAGCAAACAGTTGATGCTCTCTCAAAGTCTGCAACACAATCCTAAGATGTTCCTGATGCTCTTCTTCACTCTTAGAATACACAAGAATGTCATCAATAATCACAATGACAAACTTGTCCAAAAATGGCTTGAACACCCTATTCATCAAGTCCATGAATGCAGCTGGTGCATTAGTCAATCCAAATGGCATCACTAAGAACTCATAATATCCATACCTGGTCAGAAATGCCATCTTCGATATATCCTCATTCTGAATTCTCAACTGATAGTAACCCGATCTCAAGTCTATCTTGGTGAAATGACTTGTACCTTGCTACTGATCAAATAAATCGTCTATTCTTGGCAAAGGATACTTATTCCTTATAGTTGCCTTGTTGAGCTGTTTGTAATCTATGCATAACCTCATAGAACCACCCTTCTTCTTTACAAAGAGTACAGGTGCACCCCATGGCGAACTGCTAGGCCTGATAAATCCTTTGTCAAGCAAATCTTGCAATTGAGTCTTCAACTCTCTCAATTCTACTGGTGCCATATGATATGGAGGAACAGAAATTGGATTTGTGCCAGATAGCAACTCAATACCAAATTCTATCTCTCTACCTAGTGGCAAACCAAGTAACTCTTCAGGAAATACATATGGAAACTCATCAACAACAGGAATCTGCTCCAAATCTTTTACTTCCTTTCAAGTATCTCAAACATAAGCCAAATATCCTTGGCATCCTTTCTTCATCAATCTTTTTGCCCTTAATGCTGATATCACATTATATGGTGTTTCGCTCCTTTCCCCTTGAAATTCAAACTCTTCACCTGAAACTGACTTGAAAACTATCTTCTTCCTATTATAATCTATGGTAGCATAGTGCTTGGACAACCAATCCATGCCTAAGATCACATCAAATTCCAACACAGGCAATTCAATCAAATCTACACTCAAGCACTTGCCACCTATACTAACCACACATGAAGGATAAAAGTTTTGAACTTCAATCTCTTCCTCTAAAGGAGTAGAAATAACCAACACATCTTCAAGCAATTCACAGGGCATATGCAATTTCTTAGAAAAACATGATGACACAAAAGAATGCATAGCTCCTGAATCAAGCAGTACTCTAGCATTCAAAGCTTGAATGAGAAGAATACCTGTAATAACCATATTAGATGCCTCGGCCTCATGCTGTGCTAGAGCAAAAACTCTACCTCTGACTCTACCCATGGGATCTGAACCCGAAGCTTGAGTCATATGCTGAACTGACTCTCTGCCAAACTCTATGGTCCTGCTCAAATTGCCTTAGCCTCCACCTGGCTACTGACTAACACCCATTTCCCTATTCATCTGGACTGTGGCTTGAGAAGCCTGCGGTCTTCCTCCAACGGATGGTTGCGGACAATTCTTGAGTAAATGACCTTGATGTCCACACCTAAAACATGCTTCTGAGGTGTAATGACAAGGGTCATTATGAAATTTACCACATATAGGATACAAAGGTTTAGGAGTCTTGGATGGTGCAAAGCTAGCTAAACCATGGCTCATCTGAGAAATGGGTCCAGGAGTAGTCCGACTCTGCTGTGGCCTCTCTGAAGATCCTCTATACCCACTCTTAGAAGCTGACTGATGAGTCACTCCCATACTTTTTACTCCACTTTCTTGCTTAGAAGAACCGACTGCTTTAAATTTCTTCTTCTCAACTCTTTCGAATCTAGCTTCCGTCTCTCAATTCTCAATTATCCTAGCCTTATCCACTAGCTTAGAATAAGAATCAAACTCAAGAGCAGCTAGGAGTTTAAATAATGGAGCCATTAATCCTCTGCGAAATCTTTGAATCCGTGCTGCTTCTGTAGGCACCAAAGCTGGAGCAAATTTGCTCGACTGACTGAACTTCCTGGCGTACTCTGAAACACTCATACCAGGTGTCTGAACCAATCTTTCAAATTCTAGAGACTTAGCTTCTCTCACGCTCTCTGGAAGAAATTCATTCAGTACCAGATCCTTGAATCTCTTCCAAGAAATATCTTCATTTCCCCGAAGCATACAAGAAATGCTTCTCTTGAACTAGTCCTTGGCTTCAGTTTTCATTAAATAACTCACAAACTCTATAGCTCTTCTATTGAGAATCCGTAGAATCTGTACTTTCTTTTTGATTTCTTCTAGGAAATCTGTAGGATCCATCTCACCTCTATACTCTAAAGGCTATTAAGAAACCTCTCGAATGATATCCCTTCCACTTGACATACAACAGGTGGTGGAACTACTGGAGGAACAGGAATCTCTGGAGCTTGCACTGGAGGTACCTGCTGCTACCTTTGCTGAGTAATGAACTCAGCTATTATTGCATAATTCCTCTGCAGCTGCTCTAATTGCTGAGCCATATTAATCACATCTACCGGTGGCATAGGAGGAATCTCATCTCCTCCATTTCCACCCACAGAACCTTCTTTAGAAGTTAAATCTCGCCTAGGACGACCTCGTCCTCTTCCACGGCGAGTAGGCATCTCGATACTGATAAGAAGAACAAACAAGATTAGACTCACTACGCACACTTAATGCAGATATATATACCAACGAAAGACACAAATGGATGAGACACAAATCATATGCTCCGTAGTAATCTTAATCAACACTTATATTAGTACTCATGCATCTCTTTCTATCTTCTAGATTACGGATTATAAACCTATAGCTCTGATACCACCTCTGTCACACTCCAACTATAGTGGTATGATGGTCCTAGGGCAAGGATAGGCTTAAGGCCACTATAAACCCGTAGAACACTCATATCCTGGATCTCATATGCAATACATATCCACAACATATATGGTTATCATTATAATTATTCATTTCTATGATTCATGAAATCACCATTCATACATTTACATTCATCATTATAGAATTTCCTCTTGTTCCTTACCGATCAAAAGACACTTCCCACATCACTAAGGAACAAAGGAAGCCTAATCATAACAATTTAGACATCAAAATAGTATCATTCTCAACATCTAACTACGGAGCTCTAGAGTATATTTCTTTTTACATACAATACCTTAATACAACGGATGAACAAAAATATATATATATCTCAAAAAAATTATATAGAGTCTTCTTAGAGGAATGAATCAAGAAGCTTTGTCTTCTATATTAGCTCCCTCTCGAGCTACACTATTACCTGAAATCCATAGAAGAGGAGTGAGCCTTCAACTCAGTAAGATATAAACATACATGGTATAGATCAAGTCAAAAGTACATGAATATGGAAATATCATAAGGTTAAGCTTACAAGAACATAAGTGCTTACAATCGAATAGGACTGTCAAATCATATGATAGAACTGTAGAGTGCATCAGTAGCCTTGCTACCTTATCACAACAGAGTGCATCAGTAGCCTTGCAACCTTATCACAAACATATGCTTGGCCGGACATACGCCTAGAGCTCATGGTCCCCTCTAGGTGGAACACATATAAAAACCCTATTAGTTAGGTTCCCAAAGTGCACAATGGACCAATGAATTTACTCTCATTGGGAAAAACATTCTATATATAAACATATCATGGGTCATATAATTTGAATTCCATAAGAATCATATTGGTCGCAAGACCATCAACATATAACATAAATTTATTCAAATTAACAAACAGGTTTCATATGAACTTGGTCCAAGGAAGAATGACCAAGTCATTTTCAACATATAAGGCAATCATATGAAACAAATTTTCATTTGTTTAAGAACATTAAGGGAATTTCGTAATGTAGGTACATAATATAATATTTCGAAATATAAGGTTCATATGGATAAATATTAGGAAGGATAAAATATTCAATCTCAAAAGCAATATGCATATGCAATGTTTATACTTACCTCTAAACAAATTTATCCTTGTATTTCCCTCAATAGCTTGTTCATTCAATAATCCCCTCAAATTTCTTGAGTTCTCTTCTCATATGGAAGTTTTCCCAAATATTCAAAATTAGGGTTTTCCTTAATCAATAATACATAATATGATTCCTTATAATTTAGCCATCTTATAGTCTCTATTATAGTTTCCAAATATCAATTTAATTTATTCCTTAAAGAAAAATCTGAAATTCAAAACGTACTTACTATTCATATAACTATTCATCAAATTTCATAAATTTTGATATCTTCCATATTAATCAAAATTAATAGTATTAATCACCTATAATAAACTCTATATACTTATAAATAACTATTTTAATTACCAGAAATTCTTAATCTAAAGAGAAAATGAAGTTTAGAGAAAATTACTTTATTTTTTCCAAAACTGAGTTCTAGAAGAATCTGACTTGAAAATGAGAAACACAGCCTTAGAATGCTCTAATTTAATGATCTAATACATTAATTCTGAGTATTAATGCATTAGGAATCAAATGGGACTGATTTGAGAAAGATAGGAGAAGAAATGAAGAAGAACGAAGAAAAAGAAAAGAGAAATCTTCGTGAAACATAGCTACTGCCTCTCTGGTTAAATAGGCCATTGCCTCTCAAATCCTGCTTCGCCAAACTCACCTCACAGATCCGCTCCGGCAATGCCACTTCACCAAAGCCACTTCGCCAATCCCACTTCGCCAATTCTCCTCTTCGCCAATTGTCAACTCGGCAATCCTATTCCGCCAATTCTCTGCTTCGCCAATTGCCACCTCGGCAATCCCACTTCACCAATTCTCCTCTTCGCCAATTACCACCTCGGTAATCCCACTTTGCCAATTGCCAGTTCGTATTGACGGTTCGCAAATGCCACCTCGCATTTGCTGGCTCACAATTCCTCTTTGCATATGCTAGTTCGAAATGCTACTCCGCATATGCCAGCTCGCAATGCCACTTCGCATATGCCAGCTAATTCTGCTGAGCTGAAACCCCTTCCTCGTCAATTCATACTAAACCAGCTTGCAAATGAAATACAGATATCCAAACTCTATGATTCTTTTTGTTACTTAAAATAGACACTCAAGAGTCCAACATATCCAAAATTTAAATCAAAATGATATCTACACAAACTATGGTGAATTTTTAAATTTTACCCTGACTTTACTGCCCACAATCATCCGAACAGGTCTGATTAATTTCAATCTCAACTGAGCTATACTTATCAAATTATCCTGAATTTTTATAGTCAATAATATAACACATAAAGGACTATTTCTCATGTTTATACTTTTGGCTCATTCAGCCTCAAACATTCTCAGAAAAATAACATTCTCAGATTTCCTACAAAAAATTATGAATCAGACAGGTTCTGGTCGAGGAGGCATATCTCCTCACACACATAAAATTTCACAAAAATCTTTTACATACCTAAAGATAAGATATAAATCTACAACTTTTATATTTTACACTTTTCCAAATTATTCCTTTAAAATCATGAAATTTACCTCACAAAATCCTTCCTAAACACAGATTCTGAATTTCTCAAAACATTAATTTATTCACAATTAATTCAAAAACATACAATAATATATATATATATATATATAAGGCAGGTATTACATACTATATCTCATTGAGTCTAATACTTATTCATATTCACTATTTTTCCTAGTTTCCAAATTGAGCGTAAAAAATTCCAATTTTTATTTGAGTGCTCCTATGTTTCATCCTCCGATAGTGAAGACATTTTCTTTAAATTGTGTAATTATTTTTATATTTATTTTGTAATAAATTCTAGAGTTTCGCATTGTTATTTATTTTATCGCTTCATTTTCTTATCTTGTAATATATATATATATATATATATATATATATATATATATATAAGACAGGTATTACATACTATATCTCATTGAGTCTAATACTTATTCATATTCACTATTTTTCCTAGTTTCCAAATTAAGCGTAAAAAATTCCAATTTTTATTTGAGTGCTCCTATGTTTCATCCTCCGATAGTGAAGACATCTTCTTTAAATTGTGTAATTATTTTCATATTTATTTTGTAATAAATTCTAGAGTTTCGCATTGTTATTTATTTTATTGCTTCATTTTCTTATCTTGTAAGGTTGAGTATAGACTTGGAGGATAGTTGAGCTTCCTCATTTTAGTTGTGTTGTTCTGTTAGGTAGGAATCAAATGTTATTAATTGGATGATAATGGATATTATTGAGATGATAGCTCTAAGTAACAAAGATTTGACTTATTGTTCAAGTTCTGCTTAACAAGTGGACCATAACTTTTGTTTTATGACAGTTGCAACTGTCATATTGCAGTTTTATCTTTTTTCTAGTGATCAGACTTACTATAAATTCTGAAAATATTAAAATTACTTATTTCTTAGTGTCGATTACGTGTTTTCAAGTTCAAATGGTTATAAAATATTATCATTAGGCTTAATGGCAATAGAAGTGGTAATTTTAGATCCCATATCAAAATTTGATTCAAATTCGTTCTTAAAATAATGATTGAAATCTTATATGAACCCAATAAAATTTTAATATGACTTGAACTTGATTTGACCTAAAAATTTGCAAGTTCATTCGAGTTATATCATAGTTAACTAAATGAATTAAATTATTTTTTAACCGACCCAAAATTGCCTGAAGAGTAAAAAAAAATAATATCATATTTATTGTTAAATGAAATTAAACCTGTGCAAATTTTTATGAAAATATTAAGATAATTTTCTCTTTAGCCAAGATTTAACTCAGTGTAATTTTTTCTACAAAATTAGTTTATATATATTTAATATAAAAATAAACTTAATTTTTATCAATATAATTCTTGTAAAAATAAAAAATAAAATTTTTTTATAAAATATTATAACTTATCTTATTTTAATTAATATAATTAAATATATTATATTTTTAAAATTTATTTAACCATTAGCATTATCATGTTAAATTTTAAAATTTTGACAAACTTTCTAAATTACTTTTTAAAATAAAAAAAAAAATTGATATTTAAAGTATAGTAATTAGAATTATTTAGTTTGATTATTTATTATTATGCTATTATATTTATAGGTATTGAAAGGTATATATGTATTTTATTATAATATTTTATATGTATAAAAATTATATATGTTACAATAGATTTTAAATATTTTATATTTATGTTACATAAATTATTTATAGAATTATAATGTTCATTTTATTGTTAAATTTTGAAATATTATATATATGAAAATTTTATTTTTAGTGATCCGATTCGATTCAAAATTTTATTTTTAAAGTTAAATCTAAAAGTGATTCAAATTCGATCTGAAATCCCTTTCGATCATCAACTCGATGGTTCACTCGAAATTTGAGTACAATCAACAGTAACTTGACCCCTAAAAAAAAAGGCATCCGAAATAATTCGTCTAAAAAATGATCTAACTAAATTTGATTCAATTACTACCTTGTAATACCTTGAATTTATATTGCGATTATCAAACAGTTTTATCAAGTACCTGTAATATCGACAATAATTAGGTAATTTAAGGAAAATTAATATAACATTAAATTTACGATTATTTTTATCAGATATATGGATAATGAAAGATTAAAAATAATGATAATTAATCATATGAAAAAGTTTGGAAAAGTATTAAGCATGATGAAAAATCAATAGAATGGCAAAATCGTAAATAAGTGGAATTTTAGGGGCATTTTGAGAAACCTACTGTCTAGGACCCAGAATGATTCCAAAAGCTATATGATGATAAACTACAGCTAAAAATAATCTATTTCACTCCCCACTTTGAAATCTAAAACTGAACAAAATTGACAGAATTAGTTACAGAAAGTTTTGAAGCAAAAGTAGAAATAATAAAAGTTTTGAAGCAAAAGTAGAAATAATGAAAGTTTTGAAGCAAAAAATATAATTTCCATAAGTTTCACCTATAAATACATGTCTTAGCCATTTTCACCATACATCTTTCTTCCTTCTTCTTCCTTCCTTGCTTTGGCCGAACTGCTTTAGACAATACTCCATAAAAATTCAAGCCAATTTATGAAGAAAAATCTAAGAAAACCAAATATCCAACCTTGTTTAACCTAAATCCATCCATTTCTCACCTAAAATCTCAAAGGAAATCAAGAAATAATAGCTTGAAGATTTCGGCAATATCATTAACATAAGGTAACTTGGTGATTTCTTTAATTGTTTAAATTAATTAGGTGTTTTAGATGTTGAATTAGATGGGTTTAGCATTAGATTACATCTATTGATTCAAATTGATAGAAATTCCCAAATTCAAACCCTAATTTGAATAAGTAAGGTACCAAACCCTAAATTAGTTATCTTTAATACATAATTAGATTAGAATATGATTAATTGTTACCATTGGAAGCTAATTTCGGTGATAGTTTTAATGTAGAAACCAAATAAGACCAAGATTGTCATTATTGTCTACTTTAAAGATTTTGGAGAAAAAGAATTTATTTTGGCAATTGAAAGTCTTAGGTGAGTTTAATATATATCATATTATATGCCTAATGTCATAAATTGAGTTTTTGAATCCATCCTTGTATAGCCATGATTTGGATGAACCTACCTTGGCATGTTTTTTTGAAATTTTGCTTGGTTTTTTCCTTGAATTCCAACCCAATTTGATCCATTGTGTTTTGTTATTTGTTGGATATCTTTTGCCTATTGTATTGTCCTTATTGTGAATTTGTTGATTGATATTTGGGTAATGTTGATATTGCACAAAAACCTTACAAAAAAGCTTTATGAAAGTTATACACCAAGTGTTCGACAAAATATCTCGATGAAAATTTCATAGGCCTACCAAGCCAATGCCATTGTCGCTAGCGACGTTGGCTAGCCAATTATGCCAACACAAATGATATGTCACGATCCATTTTTGGGCCGCGATGGTCTTAGGGTACGGGTAGACTTAAGGTCACCGGAAACCCGTAGAACCCATGAACAATCCATTTATCAATCATTCAATCAATATTAGCTCATTCATCAATGCTTAAATTCCATTTATTATTTATAAATTGTACAGAAACTTTGTCAGAGTTTTTTTTGTAATTTTAATGTTATTCCAGACCCAAAACTAGGTCTTTCATAAATTACACAGCCTGCACTAAAATTATTTTTATACTCCCAATAATATGCCTTCCTTATACCCTCAACTTCACAGTTTCACAGACATACATAGCACTTCAAAATCTCTTTTTTAACATATAAATATTGTTTTAGTATTTTTAGTGTCATTGTCTCTATCACTCCACTATCACTGTTATTATCAATCATTAAGTATTACACATTACAATTTGAATGCCATAAAGTGTCAATTATTTCAATTTACATACATCATTATAGTACTCAATCATTTAATTATACACAGTACTACGGAGCTTTAAAAGTTGACACTCACGACCTTTAAAGAATAAAATTCTACCTTGATGTATTTGATATTTCAAGTCGGAAAAGAAGCTGACGTGGAATTAGCCTTCTCTATCTCATTCCTGTAAAAATTATAAACCACAATAGGTGAGTATAAAAAATACTCAGTGAGCATGTATACATCATTAAATAGGTGATATAAGTATATGATAACAAAGGATAATAATGGTAGTCAAGTATCAATAAATACAATGAAGAATATCAGTATATTCAATTAACATGTCAAGGTTAATTAATTTGCACACCAAATATATTTGGGAAATTGGAATAGGTAACAATCAAAACGATGAAAGATTGGCCATCAATGTTAAGCAATAAGATATAAGCTTAGAATAAATGAACAAGTAAACAATATTTGTATCATATAGATAAGACAGATAAAAGGCTAGAACAATATGGACTATATGTAAACATACAGTCTCCAGTCATATCAGTATCAGTAAGTATAAGATTGATCAGATCTTATGGATAGGACCAGTAACCCTTCCCAACTAGGGCATTAGTAAACAATGTGCACATTGCCAACAGTATGTACCCACTACCCTATCGAAAAGGTAGCTCTGTCAAATCCATATGTAAAATAGGTCAATGGAAATCAATAACAATATCAAATATTCATTAGGAACATTATGGTACAATGGCTTTCGATCGATATATATGGGCTTACTGGTCAATCAACATCAATACATTTCATTAATCATGTGTCGGTTTCTTTAATTGATACAAGGGTATCCATTAACAACAAATATCATGGTATACGATTAAACATTTGGTGTGTGTACTTTTGGAAACATTTGGGTACATGATCAATCAAGAATAATAGGCTTTTCAATATCAATAACAATCAATGAATATGGATAAATTTCAATCTTTAGGAAGATCAAAGAATGATCAATAATAATAAAGTGGCATGTAATCAAGAAGGAAACATACTCATTGGGTCAACAAATCAAAACATGGGTATGCATAATGATGTATATATTACTCACCTCGCTAATATCTTTACTTTCCACTCTTCACTTCTCTACTTTGATCTTCCACTTATATCTTCTTCAGTATTCGAAGATATACATTAATTTAAACATTAATAATCAGTATTCATCTATATATTATACATAAATCTTCAATTTAGTTTAATAAATTTCCATTTATTCTTATACTTAGGGTTTTTAGCCTAACAACTCGCACTCATAAACCTCATTCTGGCAGTTTGGGCATTTATGTCTCTAACTCAATCTACACTTATCCAATTTCATTGATTCTTTTTCCTACTTAAACTAGACATATTACGGTCTAACATATCCAAAATTGAGCTATGTTCAAACTTTATATATCATATGGTGTCAGTTTGAACTTAACCCTTCTGCCAACCCTGCTGCCTATATTCTGCCTGAAATCTTATTCTGGCAGATACTGTTCTTTTGCTAATAGCTCAATAAATACTTAACAAATTACTGATATTTATTTTCCTATTGAAATAGATACATAAAATTATAACATATGCAAATTTTAGAATTTTTGGATCATTGAACAATTATTAGTGAAATTCCAAAATTAAATTACTACCCTGAAATCTCTATCCAGACATACCCTGTTTCTATGCCTATAATTAATACCATACTCATCCAATTACAAAACCATTTTACAGTCATTTATATCACACATAAATGTTCATCTTTCATGTTTAACACTTTTTCTAATTCAGAATTTAAGGTCCTCATATCTATAGAATCCTGTAACCTATATTCTGTTAAACAGTCATTCCGGACAGTCTACACTTATGACCTAATATCTTATAAACCACAAATCCAATTGAAAAACCATTTTACAATATTATAGACAAGATATAATGAACACTATTCATGATGAATACTTCTTTTAATTCTGTGTCTATCAGTATGTACAATAAAAATATAGTAGCATTTTTTAGAAAACCTAATTTCAGGTTAGTCAAAGTTTTTAACCAATAACTCTTTCCTCATTTCGAATTTTTCAAATTACTTTTATAAACATCTAATTAACATATTTATATACAACTTTTATTTTTTAACTATCTTTAAATTCAGTCATTAAAATTTTAGAATATTAGCCAGAATTTACTGCCTTAAATCGGATTTCAGAAACTATATAAACCCTAGCTTATTCTTTATATTTTTAACTTAATCACTTCAATTATTTGTCAAATCAAACCTTATAAATCTTAAATACAATTAAAAATAATAATTTTAAAATCATTACCTCAAATTAAAATACTTAAATCCCACTTCTTTTTGCTCCACCAAAAGCTTCAACATAATCTCTATCAATTTCATCTTCTCCCTCTTCTTTCTCTCATCTCTTCCTATCTAATTTTAGTTGATTTATTTGGGAAAAGTTAAGAGATAATTTTCTTGCTTTAGTTGCTTCTCTTATGGTTTGGCCAACTCTCCAAAAATGGCAGCCAAAACTTCTCCTTTATACATTAAAACCAACTCCAAAAAGAAATGAAGACAAAATAAAGAATTCTCTAGATTTTTGGTGATTTGTCACCTTTTTAATCAATTAATAAATCAATTAATCATTTTTTATCAAAAATATCATCTCTTCTCTATTATGGATAGCCACCTTGGCTGATTTCTAGAATGGATGGGTCCCACAACTTTGTTTAATTGCACTTTTAGCCTAAACTTTTCCTTATTTGTATTTTTTACCCCCAAAACTTTCTATAATTTATTCTTTCTATTCTATTTAGATTTAACATCAAGTGTGTGGAGTGAAATACCTTATTTTAAGTTTTTCTATCCTTTAAAAATAGTTCTGGGTCATTTCTGAATCCCAAACAGTGGATTTTCAAAATTACCCCCAAAATTGTCTTTATTTATAATTTTGGCCATTACTCTTATTTTCAGTGTTCCAAAATATTTTTCAACTCTTTCTTTTCACCATAATTTCACATAAAATTAACCTATTTAATTCCCCAAAGTTTGGGTCATAAATTCTTAAATTAGCCGGACTGCTATCTTCCCGGCAGTGTTCTCAACACCGACGATTTCCGAAAAAATTTTGCATTTGCTTTCTAACTGTGTCTCTAAAATTATTTTTCATCATTTCAATGATTTTAAACCATAAACTGAAAATCAATTCATGCATACAAGATAGGGCTTCCTAGGCTATTACATGATATTGAATGACTACCTTGGTATCCAACCTATACTTGATTGTCATACCTTTTGCTATTCTTATAACAGCTTCCATTGCTTATATGCTATTGATTGATAATACCAATTGATTCATTTGCAACTTATTTGATCATTGATAACTTATTTGATTCATATCGATATCCATTGATTTATTTCCATCCTATTGTTGGATTATATGTTGATTTGACAGAGTTACCTTACCGACGGGGTAGTGGGTAAATACTGTCGGTATTGTGTACAATATATATCATGGGCCCTAGTTGGAAAGGGTTAATATCTTAACCATAAGGCTTGGCTTGCCTTATGTATATTACATGAGATCTATATATATGATTATGTGTGTCAAGGCCCATTATCTGTCTTATCCATATAAATTATATATTGATGACCCGTTTATTGATCACAGACCATTGTTGTTTCTTAATTTCCTTTCTTATGTAATTGGTGTGCAAAACCTGTTACCAGTATTTGTTTATCTGTTTCTTCTATTGATTACCCAATCCTTATAAATGATATGATATATATTAGATTTACTGAGTATTTTTATACTCATTCTATAGTTGTTTAACATTTTTTTTAAGTCAGGAGTAGTTGGCAGGTTCCAGTATCTCTTTCTCTGTGTAACCAACAATATATTTTTGACGGTGTAATTATTATAACTCTGTCTTATGTTTTACTTTCTAGTAGCTCCATGGATATGTAAATGGATATAAATAGATTGTATATATAGATGTATAATATTATATAGAGGTTAATTATGATTATGGCATGTATGATAAATAGTTACAGTGGTAGAATTACATATTGCACAGTTACAAAATTACAGAACAATATAATATTAACTGGGTAATTGTAAGATGATATTGGAATTGTACTTAGGTTCTACGGATGTTAGTTGCCTCTGGTTGTTCCTACATCCTAAAACCGTCATGTTCCAATTTTGGGATGTGACAGATATAGTATCAGAGCATTGGTTTATATAAATAGTAACTTAATACAGTGTTATTATGACATAAGTAAACCATGGAGCATAGGCATTCTTGTTTCGTCTTTTCTTGTATTCGTCAAGTATATATGTATTCTGTGTTTCTGTATCGTACTTGTCACATCCCAATTTTAGAAAATGACGGTTCTAAGATGCAAGAACTGCCAGAGGCGATCGATACCCGTAGAACCCATATTTTATCCAATTACCATCTTATTATTATCCAATTAATTATATATTATGCATTATGTATTCTATAATCTTGTAGTCTGTCATTCTGTTATCTGTGATTCTGCAGTCTGTATTCATTATCCATACATGCCATAAACATCATTAACCTCCATATAATATTTATCATCCATATATACAGTCTAACTACATCAATATACATAACCATAAAGCTACTAGAATAAAACATAACATAGAGTTTAAAATATTTACACTGTCAAAAATATACTGTAGGATTCTACGGAGGAAAGGATTCTGGAATCCGACTATACTTCTGCCCTGAAATAAACAACCACGAAATGAGTATAAAAATACTCAATGAATCTGATATATATCATATTATAGGTAAAGGTTGGGTAAATAATAAAATAAATAGTTAATTAAATAATGGCTAACAAGGTTGCACACCAAATTACAAAAGAAGAAAAATTAAACAGAAGTTATGGTTTGTGATCAATAAACAGATTATCATTATACATATCATATGGATAAGACAAATATTGGGCCTTAACACATTTAATCATATATAATCACATGTAATATATATAAGACAGGACAAGCCTTATGGCTAGAATAATTAACCCTTTCCAGCTAAGGTCTATAATATACATTGTGCGCAATGCCGACGGTATTTACCCACTACCCCGTCGATAAGGTAGCTTTGTCAAATCAACATATAATCCAACATTAGGATGAAAACAAATCAATGGATAACATTAGGATTCAAATAACTCATCAATATTCATATAGGTTTCAAATTAAACAATTGGTACAGTCAATCAATAACATATAACCAATGGAAGGTACATATAAAATACCAATGGGTATAACAATCAACTATGAGTTGGATAACAAAGTAGAAATTCAAGGTCTTTTGGGTTGGCACAATTGGTTAGCCAATGTCGCTGGCGACAATGGCATTGAAATGGTTGGCCTATGGATTTTCATTGAGACATTTCATCAAACATTTGGTGTGCAACTTTCTTTAGGCAAATTGGCATGGTTTTGGTACAACATCAATATTGCCCCAATATCAAATAACAAGTACTCAATATAAGCAATACAATAGACATTTGATTTCCAACAAACAACAACACAGAAAGGATCAAATAAGACTTCGAATTCAAAGGAAAACCAAGCAAAATTTCAAGAGAACATGGCTAAAAGGTATTCGACCGAAATATGAAATTCAAGGATGGTTTTCAAAGTTCAATTTAAGACATTAGGCATGTTATATAATGTATATTAAACTCACCAAATGCTTCCAATTGCTTAGAAAAATTCTTTTCTACCAAAATCTTCAAAGGAGACAAAATAAGCAATCTTGTTCTTTTTAATTTTTCACACCAAAACCAACATCAATTAAGCTTCCAATAGAATCAATTAAATATATTCTAACCTAATTAGACATAAAAGATAGCTAATCTAGGGTGTGGAATCTTACAACTTTAATTTAGGGTTTAAAATTGGGGTTTTCCATCCATATGTATCAATTGATTCAATCAATTGTCAAACACATCTAATTCATCATCTATAACACCTAATTAACTTAAATAATCAAATAAAACACTAAGTTACCTCTTATGGAAGAAGTGTCCGAAATTTTCTTTGAAAGAAATATTGATTTCCTTTGTGATTTTTGGAGAAAATTGGATGGAAAAGATTGAAACAAGGTTGGATTCTAGGTTTTCTTTAGGTTTTTCTTGCAAATTTGGCTTGAAAAATGGTGGAGGATGTAGAACAATAGTTCGGCCAACAATGGAGAA
Source organism: Aleurites moluccanus (assembly GCA_948193065.1). Lineage (NCBI taxonomy): Eukaryota > Viridiplantae > Streptophyta > Magnoliopsida > Malpighiales > Euphorbiaceae > Aleurites > Aleurites moluccanus. Next base: position 16,055 of record CANXYC010840346.1, read on the forward strand.
GGAAGAAGAAGGAAGAAATAAATCGGAGAATTTGGCTAAGGCTTGCTTATATAGGTGGAAATTATGAAAAATTATATTTTCCTCCCCAAAACTTTTTGTAGCTTATTCTATCAATTCTGTTTAGTTTTAAATTCAGAAGTGGGGAGTAAAATAGCTTATTTTTAACTGTACTTTATCATTATATTGCTTTTGGAATAATTCTGGATAGTGGACAGTAGATTTCCTAAAATACTCCTGAAGTTTCACTTATTTACGATTTTGCCACCCTAATTTTTCGTCATTTTTAATACTTTTATATACTTTCTTCTTATAATTGACTATCATTATTCTTAATCTCTCATTATCCATGAACTGAGAAAAATACTCTTTAATTTAATACTGTATTAAGTCCTTAAATTTCCTAATTATCGTCGGTGTTTTCAGTCTGATATCTAATGATACTGCTTAATAAATGTAGCATGAATCTAGGGTATTATAGTACTAAATTGTTGATTTTATTTCTTATAGTTGTCTAAGATGTCTGAGAGATAGAGAGAATGTACCACAGAGCCATAACATGACAGAGACAGAGAGTTTAGCAGAGAGGTAGAGGTGGCCTCTAATGAGTCATTAATCAGAGAGAAGACAAAAGAATGTCCTCATTCCCAACGAAGGACAGAGGACAGCAGAGTTGGTGATGATCCTTGGAGAGTAAAATTATATAGGGAATGTTAGAATTATGCAGAGAAATACAAGAATTGAGACGGAATAGACAGGCAATACCGCCACCCGCACCACTAGCAGTGTCACCCCCTGCTGCACCAACTATTCCACCAGCTGCATTTGTTCTAGCTCCAGTATCACCAGTAATTATTCCTAGAGAGCCTGTTGTCTAGGAGGGCCGCCGGATTATAGATGAAGGCGGGGTCAGTATGTTTAATTTTTTGAAGTTGAATTTACATGAGTTTAAAAGTGACAGAGGAGAGGAGCCTATAGATTTCTTAGAGCAAATTGAGAAGGTGGTGAGGAGGCTACCTTGTTCTGATACTAGAGCTGTTGAGTTGGTTAGGTTGTTACTGAAAGGGAAGGCATGAACCTAGTTTGCCAGACACATAGAGCCTTGGCTATATAGTGATCATTCTTCTACTTGGGTTCAATTGAGACAAGCCCTGATAGATGAATTTCTTACAAAATGAGTAAAAACCAGAAACATTATACAGTTTGAGCAGCTAAAGCAGGGTAACAAGAGTGTGGAAGAGTATGCAGATGAATTTATTCGGATGAGTAGATATGCCATCAGGATATCACCTACAGAGGCTAATCTTATCAGCAGGTTCAAAAGGGGATTGCATGCTTCATTATATAATGCTCTGTTATCTACAAAGTTCACTTCTTTGATGATGATTATTAATAAAGCTAATCAAATGGAAGAGAAATAAGTCAGAGAGGGCAAAAAGGGAACAAAAGAGAAAAGGGGGATCCAGTGATCAAGTAGAAGAGGAGAGGGAAGTTCTCAGTAGAAGTAGACAGAGACAGGATCCAAAATAAAGCAGAGAACCCAGTCTGGTAGTCAGAGGAGAATGAGTCAGAATAGAGGTGCTCCAGCACAGTCAGCTTATGGTTTTTCTCAGGGTTCTTCCAGACCCATGACATAGATGCCCAGTATGCCTGTATGCAGTTTCTATGGTAAGAGGCATGGTGGGGAATGTAGACGACAGTCTGGTGCTTGCCTTAAATGTGGTTAATAGGGGCATTTTATTAAAAATTGCCCAATATGGAGTGAGCAGCAGACTACCACAGCAGCTTCACAACCGATAGTTTAGATGAGTCGAAATGATAACAGAGAGGTTTCAAGCAGAGGCAGAGGCAAAGGGCACATTTAAAGTAGTAGTCAGGTTCTTATAGGGAGAGGACATGGGCGAGTTTTTGCAATAAATACACAGAAAGTCTAGAGAGCAGACAACACGGTGACATATATGGTCTTAATTTAGAATGAAATAGTACAAGTATTGTTTGATTCAGGTGCCACATATTCATCTATGTTTGCACCTAAATTTAAAACAGAGAGGCAACTAATGATCATACCATTAGAGATATTCACATGTATAACGGAGAGTGTAAAAGTAAAATATTATTATCCGGGTTGTAAAGTAGAAATTGAGAATAAAGTTCTGCATGCTAACTGAGTAGAATTACTTGTGCTTAAGCTTGATGTTATATTGGGAATGGATTGATTAACAGCTCATCGTGCAGTAATTGATTGTTATGAAAAGAAGATTAAATTTCATCCAGAAGGACAAGTAGAATTTGAGAATCAGGGTGATAGATGTGAAACTGGTATTCATCTTATTTCAGTTATTCGGGCTAAAAAGATGTTAAGGAAGGGCTATTCTGCTTTCTTGGCACATGTGGTAGATGTACAAAAGGCTCTTATAGGAATTTATCAAATCCTTGTTGTTAGAAAATGTAACACCTCAACCTGAACCCTATTGGAACCTTTAAGGGGAACTTAGGGGGAAATTTTTTCTTTCTTTTGAATGTGTTCATATGATGTATTTATGCATGAAATTGATAGTTATGCATGTTATATGAGTTGATTTTATGCATAGAAGTGATTTAAAGTCTGTTAGGACAAAATCGGGAAATTTTGAGTTTTTGGTGAACTGGGGGCAAAATGGTCATTTCACAGCCCCTTCGAGTTTTTATGGATTTAGCACTATATTTGAAGAAAGAAAAGAATTTAAGTGAATGTAAATGGTATTATTAAGTTTATTTGAATAATA
>CANXYC010840623.1:0-17096 GCA_948193065.1 Aleurites moluccanus
TCAAGCTGCAATTTCAATTGCTAATAATCCAGTGTTTCATGGGAAAACAAAACATTTCAAGATAAAGTTTTATTTTCTAAGAGAGGTGCAAAAGCAAGGAGAGGTGAAGCTGATTCATTGCAAGACAGAGAATCAACTTGCTGATTTTCTAACAAAATCACTTTCTAAAGCAAGATTTGAATTTCTCAGACAAAAGCTTGGCATATGCAGCCTCAAAGTCAAGGAGGAGTGTTGAACCATGTGACTCAAGATGCTGCAGATATTCAGTTAAAGGAGTCAAGAATCAGTTACAATATGTCCTGTTCTTTATGCTATTTTTTTGGTAGATATTTATGCTTTCTTGTGGCAGATTTCTTTGCAAATTTAGTTATGCATCTGCTGTATAAATAATTGATCTTTATGCTCAATAAAATAATTCAGATTTCCCTCTCATATCTTGTCTATATTTGTTCTAATACTAACACATATTGTATAATCACAGAAGCATGGCTTGCACGTTGTTTATGTGGATGTTCACAACCTATCTGTAATTCACGATGATCTTAGTAACAAACTAGCTGCTGGCTGCCTGCAAATACATGCTGTAATTAATTCTTTCAAGTAAATGAATGGCAGATCTGAGGGAGATTATGGGGCAGCAAAGGTGATGCTTAGACCTGCCTCACCTGGTACTGGAGTGATTGCTGGAGGGGCTGTAAGAATTGTTCTCGAAATGGCAGGTGTTGAGAATGCTTTGGGAAAGCAAATTGGAAGTAAGAATGCTCTCAACAATGCTAGAGCTACAGTTGTTGTAGTTCAAAAAATAGGCAGTTTCGTGATGTTGCTCGTGAGCGTCGGATCCCAATGGAAGAACTATGGAAATGATCGATGTGGACGAATTTTTTTTTGTTAATTATTTAATGTGCATTATGTACAAGAGGTTTTTTAGTAAAAGCCAATGGAAACAAGAACAAGATTCAGTCATTTGTTTTTCTTGCTTTTGATCAGAGCAATGTCTTCAATTGTGGCTAGTTCTTTTCGAAATTAATACTGCTTGATCATAAAAGCAGTGTAATTTGTATTTATGGCTATTGAATTATATGTCAAATTTTAGTATGGTCACATACATAAATTTTTTTTATTATTAAAATTATTAAATAAATTAAAAAATTTTTATTACTGTTTCATGCATAATTTTAGTCAGATTTATTGATATAGTCGGTAAATAATCTAATGATTCACTAAAAAAGTGTAATAAAAGTAATATTATATCAGCTTAATCCATGATTATTAAACTATAGAAAAAATTTTAATATTGCTCACATATGTATTTTTTTTATTATTATAGTTATTAAACAAACTTGATAATTATATTATAATTTTCAGACTCCTTTTCAACGAATGTCCTAAAAACACTGAATAGAATGATTATTTCAGATAAAATATAGTTATAAAATAATTATATTAGAAAAATATAAATAAATAAATATAAAAATGAATTGGATGACTAAAAAAGAAAATATTTTAATAAAATTGTATTTCGTTACAATAGTTACCATCTCAAATGATAGGTCAAAATATATATTTTTCATTTATTTATTTTATTTTTAAATTTATTTATTTAATATTATTTAAACTTTCAATTATTAAGGACACTCATTAAAAAAATCATTAACAAAATTGAAAATCTTTTTCTCAATGAAAAATTAAAAATTCATTTTAGTTTTATTAAATAATATCTCGTTCATTAATAAGTGATAAAAAGTCACATGTCAGAGTTTTACGTTTGTAAAGAAGAAAAAATGAGAAAAAATGGTAAATAATTAATATATCAGTCTTATTATACAAATATCATAGTTCGAAAATTTTATCCCTACTTCATTCTAGAAAAAATAATGAAAAATAATAAGTTATTGTATTTCTTATATTTATTTTATAATAAATTAAAATTAAATAATAATAAATTGATTTTAAAATATTGATATTATTTATATAATTGTGATTTTTTTTAGTATTAAGAGGATGAATTAAATATAAATATATTATTTACGTGAATATATATTTTATTATTAGATTATATTTACGGTGTATTATGAATTTTAATTTTAATTAAAAGATAATTGACTAAATTTTTATTTTTAAATTTTCAAATTATTTTCAAATTAATAGTTAAATTGGTTTGAAAATTATAATAAAATTATTAAATTTATTTAGTGACTATAATAATAATAAAAAATATATATGATTATACTAAAATTTAGTTTATATTCAGTGATAATGGATTAGATTGATATGTCATTTTTTTTTTTATAAGTCAATATATAATTAGATTATTTGTCGGTCACGTCATTCAGCTAAAATTTCTTTGGACAATTGCAATAAAATTTTTTAATTTATTTAATATCTTAATAATAAAAAAATTATTTATGTGATCATATTAAAATTTGAAGATACAAATTACCGGCTCATTTCTTTTTATCTTTCATTGGTCATGAAGTGACTGGAACAATTTACTTGGCAGGGAACTATTTACTTGGTCATGCGTGAAATGGAGAAGTTGGTCTGCAAAGCCTATGGAATCGAAAGTACAAAGCTATAGTCATGACTAATTCTACAGCAATCCATCATTGAAGCATGATGGAAAGAACTTTAGGGATGTTTGGTTTTTCTTATAAATGGAAGTCAAGATCCCATAAATCCTATTCCAAATATAAAAATATAAAAAATTGGAAAATTTTTTCTTAGTTCAATATATATCCTTTTCCAAAGCTCAATATAATTTCAACTTATTCAACTATAAAAATATTGCAAAAAATTTGATTTTTGTAAACTTAAAAAAATAAATTCTATTTCAATATTTCATTCCAAATTCCAAAGCAAACTAAACATATAGTAAAGATACAATTGCAAATGAGGCATTGAATGACAAATATTGCTCATTGTTAACTATTTTCAATTGGAAAAAGGACTTGAAGTGAAAATGGTTAGAGATCAAACCCAATAACATTTTACTGCAATCTTTTCATGATTCAAACATTTGATTATATTTGTGAGTTTGTATACCTTTTTAAGATATATGATTCCAAGTATTCTATCTTCGCCTGTTATGGTATGACAAAAGCTATATCTTCAGCTGTGCTGCATTTATTCTTGACAAACAGCATCTACACTTCTGTAAGAGGTCAGAACCCATGAAATTTATCTTCATCCTACAAGATATACCTAATTCACAAACCTCTAGGCATGTGAGTATAAAGACTTGGACGCGTCTGGCATCCGCATTGCAGAGGGTCTCATTTTCATAACTTGACACATTGGTCAAGGTTTGCTGATGCAATCATTTCAGTCTCTATTGAATCAGCCAGTGCAGCAATTAGTCCATTATATGCTGGAAATTACCATTTTTTATTGCCCTCAATTGTATTCCAAATCTCAAGCGACTGCAATAAAACTTAAGTCGATAGATCTTCCCAGGAAGGAACATGATAAAAAGAAAAAGTGGGTAAATCTGAGCAAGACCTACAGCCTCAGATGCATAACATGATGTGTACGATATAACAATTGATGTGTCACATACTGGCTTGGAGGTTAGTTGTGTTGTGTGATACAAAAATTAGCAATAAAAAAAATGTTGTTTTAATGCAACTAAAATTAGGGATGGTAAAATGAAAAATTTCCTTTTTATTAGAAAATGAGATAGAAAAATTTAAAATTTTTAATGAGCACATAATGAAAATGATAATCGTATGTCCCGTCCCATAATTTGTTGTAATTTTTATATATATATATATATATATGGTTGAATTTGTAAAAAAAAAGTTATTAATTATTAATTATTAATTTTAAAAAAATTATAATTTATTATTTAATTGAATATCTTAATGAGTTAATAAAAATATTTAATTTTAAAAAGGAATAAAAATATAAAATATTTTATTAAGTAATTAAGTTATCCAAAAATTTTTATAGAAGAAATTTAATATAATAATAATAATAATAATAATAATAATAATAATTTATAGAAAAAATTAAATAATATTTAAATTTTTATTATTATACATTCAAATATAGATATTTGATTTTTTAATTATTAATTTTATAACATTATTTTTTAAATAATTTTAACAAAATTTATTCTTAATATTTATTTTTTATTTAAATTTCAAAAATTTTATTAATAAATATCAATTTATATAGTGTAATTGTACAATAAAAAATTCTAATAAATTTATATGAAAATCAATTTTTTTAATTATAGTTGAAAATTTTATCAAATTTATTAAAAAATTATATTTTATTTAAAAATTAATTATTCTGATGTCTCTATATTTTTTCAAATTATATTAAATAGTTATTATATTTCTAAAATTATATTAAAATATTTATATATTTTATTTTTACTAAAAATAATTCATTTTATTAAAAATAATCTATTAAATTAATATAAAAAATCTATAATATCTCTCATTTTTATTTTAATTTTCACTTAAAACGTCACTGTTTTAATTTCACTCAATTTCACTCACTTATTTTAATTTTCACTCAAAATGTCACTCTTTTAATTTCACCCAATTTCACTCACTTCCTTTCGCACCTTCTACCACCACCATCACCATCACCATCACCATTCTCCGTCCATCAAGGCCAACAACCAAAATCGCAAAACACAACCACCAAAATCACAAAATACAACCACCAATAACATATATATAATAAATAATAAATACGCCGTAAATTATATATATAATAAATAATAAATACACTATAGATTAATAGAATTAAATTAAAAAATTCATAAAAAATTAGGGTTTTCGTTATAATTAAGAAATGGGATTCCCCAAATTCTGGGTTTTCTTTGAATTCTCCTAATTGGGAATTGAATTTCCTCTTCTAATAAATCCCCAAAATGTCTCCTCCTTAATGTTTAAGTGGAGGCAGTGGCAGAACATAGGGTTCGATTTAGAAATAGTGAAGTCCCCATCTACCTCAACCAGAACTTCACACACATCTTCTCCATCTTCCACTATCTCTGAGTCCAGCAATTCTCCATTAGCAGTCTCAACAAGAAAACCCCGTACTCATAGAAGATGACCCAACCAGACCTACAATTAAGCTGATTCAATCAATTAACAAAACCAAAAGAGAATTCAATTAATTAAACCAATAATATTCATGGAAAAAAGTGAGGATGGAGTTAGAAGAGAAGAGAAAAAGAGGCAAGGGAGGAGAATAATTGAGGATGGGATGTTGAAGAGGCTAAGGGCAAAGGAAAAGTCTGCATAATCAATCCAAACTTGGTAATTTTTACCGTTATTTAGCTTCAATTTCTTGAATGACTTCCTGTCATCGTTGCTCCTACTGTTACTCTGTTGATTGTCAGGCCAATACCCTGCATATTCCGCAAATCTTGATGAGGGAATTCACATCTATACCCACATGGTTATCGTTCATATCATTGAATTCTTGGTTTGAGAACACGTCGAACTCGATTCCAAGCACATGGTTGCTAGAGTTATCATCATTTACTCGATTGAGTTGGGCTGCAAAATCAGTTCTGTTAGTCAAAGTTGAGGAGAGCTTGTTAGGCAGAGAGGAGTTGTTGTTGTTGGAGATGGAGGTATCGGCATCGGAGACCGATATTGGTTGATTTCCGGCGATTTTTTTTTTCTTTTGTTTTGAGAATTTGAGAATGTGAGTGTTTGGTTGGGGAGAAAGTAGTGGGAATTATTCTAAGAAAATTTATTAGTTTTGTGGTGTTGTGAGAAATAGAGGAGAGGATTTGGGATTGAAAAGATGGTGACGATGATGATGAGGGGAAGGCCGCGGTGCAGAAGGAGGTTGTGGTTATGACTAACAAAAGAAAAATATAACAAAAAAAAAAGCGGAATGATTTCATTATTTAAATGAAGCAAAATGCACGAGTGTTTTTTATAATTTTAGTAACATGGAAATCATTAAGAGTTGGTTTGAAAAATTTGAAATTAAAGTTGATATTTAAATTTAAATTTAAATTTTTAATTTTAGTATTTGACAGCTATTTAAAATTAAAATTAAAATTTTATCTATAATTTCATGAAATTATAATATAATTAAAAAAATAATTTTAAAATTTCATTTTCAACATATAAGAATTATAATTTCATAATTATCACTATTATTTTTCCTTCTATCGCCACTGCCATCTCAGCACCATCGCCATCATCATCTCCAGCACCATTATCGGTGATGGTGGTCATCTACCGATGGCGATGGTGGTCTGTCACCCCCGGTGATGAAGGCTCATCGGACTATTATCGCTGGCGATGATGATTTGTTATATCATCATCGTTGGCGACAATGGCTAATCAGACCGTGGTTCGCCACCATCGGCGATGATGACTCATCGGACTATCATCGCCGATGATGATGGCTTGCCGAACCGTCACTGCTAACGACGATAACTTGCCAGACAGTGGTCCACCACCGCCAGCGATAAAGGCTCGTCAAACTATTATCACTAGCGACGATGATTTATCGGGCCGTCATTGCTGGCGACGATGGCTTACCGGATCGTCGGCAATCCACCACCACCTTTTCCATCGCCACCACTGATAATTTACCACCACTCCTAACTCCATCGCCACTTTTATCTTCGCCAACTTTTCATTTAATTTCAATTTCAATTTTAATTTTTTTTTGTGAAACAAATGTTGAAATTATAATTCTAACATAATTATAATTTTAAAAAATTAAAATTAAAATTGAAATTCTCAATTTCAATTTTATTTTTTATCCCGAACATATTTTTAGTGTAATTTGAAAAAATGCAGAGACGTCAGAGTCATTAATCATTTATTTAATTGAATATTTATTTTTTCTTATTGAGAATTTTTTAATTCATTTATTTTTTTTTATATTAAATACAACTCCAAAATTCTATTTAATTGAATATTTATTTTTTTATTGAGAATTTTTTAATTTTTTTTTATGTTAAATACAATTCAAAAGAAAAATGAAAAAATAAAATATATAATGTAAAACATTAATATTTATATGAAAAAATTGTGTCCTATGAAAAATGCGGGGACAGGATCAAAGCTAGAAAATTAATGTTGGATGAATCGAAAATTAATTTTATATAAAAAGTTAGTTTTAAATAGGTTAAATAAAATTTTTTCTATAAATTAATGATATTTTTAATTAATTTTAAGTGAATTAAAGATTAATTTTATATAAAAAATTCACTTAAATAGATTAAATAAAATTTTTTCTATAATTTAATATGAAGGTCCATTTCGTGCGGGAATCTCAATATCTATGGAGATGCAGATGAGGTACCATATATTTAATTCGTTGGGGAATAAAACGGGAGTAAGGTAAAATTTTAACACAAGGAAACGGAAATAAAAATAGTGATCTCAAACTAAATCTGCGTCAACAATTGGGTCATCATTTGCATGTAAAAGTAAAACTGCGGAGAACTTAACCTCATTATGGTATTCTGATGACAAATTTTGCATTTAAAATAGAAATATGGAAAAGACAATTTCAATGCTGCATATTCTGATTCTTAGGACTGTTTTCTTTTATAGCCATCATCTTCATGAAAACAATTCATTTCTCTTTTTCCAATCAAGTAAATGGAGAAATAACTAGCAGCAAATATACTGGGTCACTCCACTAATGAACAGATTGCAACTTGAAACTTAATTTTGGATAATGGGTTTTAGGTGATTATTATAAAATTTGGATGAAGAATCATGATGATATTGGTTGTGGCCATGACCAGTAGCAACAAGAGAATAAAAAAAATGATGAGAAGAAGATGTAAAAATTGTTGTGTTTATTTGTGAGTTGTTATCCTTTTCTTCACTATTTTGGGGCAATGAATGCACTCAATCCACTCGATAAAACGATTGAGGTAGGATTTTTTTATTTCATTCTATTTCCTTATCATTCACTTTTCTTTGCAACGACAAGATTGGAACTTCTTGCCACTTGAATGCAATTCATGCTTGCAACTTCCACCTGACACAAGTGACCATAGTCGGGCGCTGTCTTCACTAACAGATGCAATATGCTTCCCACTCACATCCCAGCAAAAAGAAAGGGCTTCTTCGGCATGCCCCTGAAAGGACAAAGAACTCAGCCAGCTACAGAGCCACCGGAAATAATTCATGCATAGATGTGGTGTAAATATAACAATATCCTAGTGAAATACTTAATCTTTAAGGATTACCTAAGTTGAATTGAATGCCACGATCACTCTCATCATCAGTTACATTAACACTATTTCCACTGGCAGTAGCTAATAACTTACCATATTGAGGCTGGAATCTGACTTGTTTAGTGGCTCCCTTCGGTTGCTCTACAAGAGATTTAAATAAGATTACCTTGATAAAATCCCAATAGAACCTTGACAACAACCATCATCTCTTAAGCAAAAGTTTATCACAGAATTGCCACTCTAACTGGCAGTTTTAGAGAAATGATTCAAGAAATGAAAACTAGGCATAAAACATGGATTGACAGGGGATTTTTTTCCTCTTTAATGGACAAAAATGGAATTGATAGCCAGAAAACAAACTAAGGATATGCATCCTCCTGCAAGTGACATGCTAAGAACATGTCACAGGATTTGTTTCATATATTTTTTTGTTATTGAATTAATATATGCACCAAGCAAATACCTTGTGAACTAAACTAAATACTCATCCCTACAAAAACTCTTGCAGTTGCGCTGCATCTACAATCATCTTACTTACAAGAGGGATGTAAACCCAATTAACTTGTCCAAGAATTAATGTTTATCATTAACACCTTGTTTGGTATAAATGAATTCCATATAATTTTATGGAATTTATTATAAATTTATAGTTTTGTATTTGTTTTAAATCCAAGTTGATATAAAATTTTAAATAATTAAATATATGAAATTGGAAATAATTAAACTAAATTCTATCAAAATAGTTGTATTTTCAAATGAATTTCATAATTTTAAATCAATAAATTTTAAAAAACTAAAATACTCTTATTAATTTTAATATTTTACATATATTATCCATTATATTTTTGTAAATAGATAAATAATACACTTATAGGAGTATTTTTGACCAATTAAAATATTAAAATAAATTATATTAAAAATAATATTTATTTTATTTAAAATAAGTTATATATTTATTATTTAATATATTAAATATAAGAATTCATTTGCAAATGAGATAAATTTCTTAATAAAATAGTGTAATTGCCAATGGTAGAATTGATTCAAATTTCAACATTTAAAAGATTTACTACTTTTGTTTATTTGGATCAGACATATTTTTAGACAAATTTATATATTTGTAAAAACTAAAATTTATCAACAGGCAAATTCAAAGACAGTCACACTTAAAGCCAGCATGTTTAACATTTAAACCATGACTTTTTCCAAACACAATTTTCAATACAATTTTCTAAAAGCTATGTAACATCGATACCAAAAGGACCCCAATTACTTTATACCCAACCCTCTAACCCGTCCTGCGCCAATTAGCCAATGCATCCAGGAATCATTCAAGTTACATGAGAATTATTAGGAACCAATTTGGCAACAAATAATGAATGCCACCTGATTTAGTTAGCAAAATTATTATTATTTTTTTGGGGGGAATTGAATTTAGCTAGTAAAATCACTTACATTTGCTTGAAAGATGTTAGGTATTGAATTTATTTACAGTTGAAATAAAGAGCTTATTGAAAGAAAGGAATTATTCCTTGGTATATAAATGCAGTACATGTATAATCCATCCATTCACTGTCTAAAAATTCCAGCAAATAATCATATTTTGGATATAATTTTTTTTTGGCCTAATGACAGGAAAAAAATAAAAAAATAAAAGTGGCTGTAGTTAGATGGCATCTATTCTGGTTTTTTTATTTTATTTTTTCCTTTTGAGATGGCTCTTAGATTATTTTAACACACTTCTTCAGGTCACTAAAATTATGGTTTTTAAGGAATATAATCCCTGGTACTTTGTTTTCCAGCCTAAAAAGCATTTCGTTGAAGAAAAGCATTACAAAATCAGTTGCTTCCATGGTTATTAAAACCGAACCGGACCGATTGATCGAATTAAAAAATTAAAAATCAAACCAAGAATCAGTCCGATCAACTTTCGTTTATCCGTCCTCGAAAACCGGTTAAAAAACTGGTTAATCAGCCCATTAATTGGGTAAACCGGTCGAACCGAATTGATTTTTTCTGTTCAAGCGAGTGAACTCTTTTTTTTTTTTTAATTTTTGATCAAAACGACATCGTTTTTGTTAAGTAAAAAGACACCGTTTTGAGTTAAAAGAAATTAAAAAAATTTTAGTAGTTTCGTTTCAATTTTACCTGACGCCAAAATCATATCCCTATTATATATTACCTTATCGCATAAGTAGATGTTTGAGCAAATGAATGTCCATAACTTACTATATACATATATAATTTTTAACTTAATATGATTGGATTGACACTATAAAAAATATAGTCTTATATAACACTATAAGAAATATAATCTTATATAATATCATAAGAAATATGGTCTTATATAAATTATTGATTTAGCTATAATTATATTATATTTATTTTTATCGTATATATAATAAATATCAAAATATATCTACATATCTATGCATACCGGATTTTTTTTATTTAATCGATTCGACTCCAATCGAACTTCTAACCCTCTACTTTCATTGGTTCTTTAACCAGTCCAATTTGAAAACATTGATTGTTTCACACCCCCAGCAACAGGACCCAAATGGAGAAACATAAGACAGATACCACTGACAATGAATATGAAAAATCAGAAGCTAGGCATTTTTTTCCTGTACAGCAATAGGAATAGCATCCAAAGAGATGAATAAAAAATAACATGGCAAGAGCTCTACATACATCACATTTTCCAAAAATTTGAAGTCAAAGTGAAAGAGATGAAGTTCTTATTTCAATTTCCATGTTGTTCATGTTTCTGTTTCATCAAATCCAAAAAAGAAAAATACAAGGAAGAAAAAAGTGACTGATGGTAGCAATTATGCCTACAAAGATTTATTCAGGAAAGCATATGACTGGGACCTGTAGTGCTTTGGTTGTTGCTCTTTTAATCTCTTCTTTTCTTTTCTTTATGGATGAATGTGTTACATGATGTACCTAGCTTTTCATTTGAATTGTCATGAAGTCTTACACTCTTTCCTTTGTTGATTATGCCTTCACATTTGCTTGCATGAAAATACGAAAAATCCTCTGTTTGTTTACTTTTTATGATCATTTGGGACCAGGTCCAATTCTTTCATTTGAAGTTCAACTGAAACTAGACCAATCTGAGAAAGAAACCTGCAGGGGAACCATACAAATTAAAATGTTTCCATCACCAATATTTGCATGTAATTATGCCCATTTATAATATTTTACCCCAAATTAAAATGCATCCCATGAATCACTTCCATAGAGCTCATAATCAAAGAAGCCAAACTCCTTGATCTTTCTCCACATTTATGTATTTTATGTTGAATTTTTGCCCATATATGTACATAACTGAATCATGTTCATGTCTAATGCTCCCCAGTGAAGCACAACCCATATGAATCCAATTGAAAGTGTTGTTTTCTCGTAGCTTATATGTAACTCCTGACTAATTAAATGGCTAAACTACCATTTAAATTACATGAAATAAAAAACTAACCAAGGCAAAAATCAGATTGGACCTGTTATTCCATTTTCCAGGAATAATAATTTAGTTCACTAATAGGCAGTAGCCCAATTAGCAAATAACAGGCAAATCATAGACAACTTCATTTGGTTCTCTAAAAATCATTTAAAAAAGACCAAGACCAAGACCAAGGTCTCATAATGCATTGTTCAGGAAAAAAAAAAAGTTTCATAATGCAGAGAAAAGGTGGTAGAGCTGGGGTTGTATTGTAATTGACTAAATAGGTTTATATTCAATTTGAAAACACAATTAAGGACATTTATATTCCAAAATGCCACCACCTCCAGTGACCTTTTTAGACAACAAAGACAATGAAAGAACTTAGATTGATTGGGTGCTTGGGTTTTAAAAACCTATCACGAGCCATGGATATGTTATTAACTTTTAGATGCAACAAATATCAAATTCTACATTTTACCTTTTTAAAGCCACCCGTAGTTGTGTTAGCATCTAAAATTGCATATACACAGAGATCAATCTTAAGATCCTAACAATGAGTATTCATATGCTAGAAATGGTTTATGCAGCAAAGAAATTGAACATGAACATCTAAGCACGATAATTTCATGCAAGCTGCTCTTCTAAGTGGCATTATGTATTTCAGCTTCAGTAAGATTTTATCATTCTTAATGACATTACCCTCAACAACTCAGAGATCCAATACTTAAACACATCTCCTCAAAGCATAAAGCAGTGAAATGAGATATATTAACTGCCAGAATAAAGTCCTGCCTGCTCACCAATAAGCCTTTGATTTAGTGGTATTGGATTCGTTTCCAGGGCTAAAAGGTCAAGTTCGAGTCCTACCCGGAATCAAATTTACCAAAAAAAAAAGTCCTACATGCCCTAATGGGAAAAATGTAACATTTGGAAAGGATGCAAATGCATTCCTAATTCATTAACAAACTGTAGATATAAAGCTGAAAAATTAATACTAAACTACAAGTTATGACTCCAATAAAATTTCAGCAACCCAAGTACAGTAAACTCCTAAAATCACAATTACATCAAACCAAAACCAAACTAACAATTTCAAGTGTGTTAATAAACCAACAATAGCCCATATATAATTCACACAAGTCAGTAAAAAAAGGTAAGATTTTTAAGCGAAAGATTTGTTTACCAGCTGAGAAGCAAGAAGAGGGAAGCAGCAATTAGAACAAGAAATCCAACATGAAGTATCAAAAAAGAGTCACTTGAAGAGAAGGCCAAGCCAAGCATAACAGCAAGGCATACACCCAGCATCAGAAACGCTGATTTTATTGTATTCCATGTAGGACCCTGAAAATTAAACAACAAAAAAAGAGGCGTTTTTGCTATGAGTATTTGCTATGTGGGTACACCAAGCACACAAATATCGAATAAGAAGTAGCACTAACGTTCACACCAGGAGCTAGCGCTCCTAATAAGACTGCTTTTGTTGATGAAATATCTAATTGCTGCTTTTTCTCCATTTTTCTGTAGCTTTTAGATCTGCGACTGCAGGTTCGGTTTCACCCAGGAAGAGTACGGAGCAGGAACAGAAGAGCAAGAGGAAGCCGAACTGGGCCGTAATAATTGGATTTTAAGGAGCTGACACTTATAGGCCTATTTATATTCAAAATTCCTTCTTGGGAATAAACAGTCTTACCCAACTGCTATCGTAAGAAGAAAAAAAAAAAAAAGTAGAAGCCTATAAATTATAAGCCAAATTAACATCAATGAAACTGATTAAATTAAATTAAAATTAATAATTTTATAATTTATTTAATTTAATTTAATTTAAAAAATAAAATAAATTAAAAGCTTAATTTAGTTTACCATTTAAATATTTTTTTTTATTTTAAATTGAATCAAATTAAAATTTTATATATATATATATATATATATATATATATATATATATTATTTTTTACCATTATTATAATTAAATATATTTGATTTTATTTTATATACAATTACATATTTTTTTAATTTTATATTAATTTAGAATTTTAAAAATATTTTTGAAATTTTTTTATTATCGATAATTTATTGGTTTTTTTTTTAATTTATAATAAAATAAAATAAAATTTTGATTTGAAATTGACAAACCAAAAATATTTAAATCGAACTAAAATCAATAATTTAACTCTAATAATAAATTAGTTTGGTTTAAAAAAATTTTAAACTGAAAATATTAATTTGATTTGATAATAATCTTTCAAACCTACCAAATCAAATTGATATTATTCACAGTACATCTAAGCTAATAAAAGATGAACATCATATAAATATGAGTGGAGATGATATATATATATATATATATATACACACACACACGCCTCTTGCAAAATTTATAAAAAAAGAAAAACATATATATACACACACGCCTCTTGCAAAATTTATAAAAAAAGAAAAACATATTCTATTTGTACCTTCATCTCTGTATATGATAATTCAGAAGATCTTTAAAAAAAAAAAAAAAAAAGTGTGATTGATATCTTTTATTTAGGTATGAGTTTGATGGTAGCTTTTTATACCTATAAAATGAATAAGCAGTATCAAAATGTCTAGTAACGCTTTTTTAATGTCTGAATTGATTACTTGATTTCCTAAGATTTTCAAAAAAGAAAATAATCAATCTTAAGAGATAATTTTTAATGACATAGAGCTTACTTTGAGTAGATAATTTTTCCTTATATAATAGCTCAATTAGGTCGGTAGATGAGAACAGATAGATAGATGGCGACATTCCCTTGGCAGAGAGGAGCCGCAAAATATGAATTAATAGGACAAACAACCTTTCTTGTTATAATTTGTGTGTACTTTAATACTATAGAGGGATGACATCTTTGGCATGTCGTGCCCACTACTTTTATTTTGATATTAATCCTCTTTTCTAGGGTGAAGGTCTCATTGAAATCTTAATCTGGAAAAAGCCTTACAAGCTACATGTATGCAAACTAGAGGAGCTCGTATTAGATCTTGGGAGGATCTTTACGAGGCTCAACCTTTGAAAGATTTTTGGGAGACTCGACCTCTTGTGAGGCTCGTCATTTAAAGTTTGCTCGAGGCTCTGCTAGTATAAGGAGACAGATCGGGCTCAGAGTCTCGATAAAAAAACCTCAAACTCGGAAGGTCTCGAGCTAGAAGGTGTTTTAAATCTCTATTTCTAGACTTTAGAATACTATATTCGAGCTATAACTTCCTTGAATCTTTGTTACCCCAATTCAAGTCTATAAGGCTCATTCATCTAGGGTTGGGTTTGACAAGAAAGAGGCCCAACTTAAGACCACTCATTTTTTATATAAAGATGTAGATAGATTAGACTTTTTTATTATTAAGATTAAATTTAAAAAAAGGGGCAAATTACAATTTAGGGGTTTTGGTCCAAACAACGATGTAGTCATTATATTTTGAGAAATATATGATTACGTTCCTATATATTCACCTGTCAAACTATTTAGTTATTCTGTCATTTTTTTTCAATTAAATATATGTGAAGGTACTAAAATACACCT
The DNA here is from genome assembly GCA_948193065.1 of Aleurites moluccanus. Lineage (NCBI taxonomy): Eukaryota > Viridiplantae > Streptophyta > Magnoliopsida > Malpighiales > Euphorbiaceae > Aleurites > Aleurites moluccanus. Next base: position 15,176 of record CANXYC010840623.1, read on the forward strand.
TCATTCTTAAATTTTCCATATAATCCAAATAGATTAAAAAAAAAACTAAAAAGTGAATACATGAAACTATAAAACTTTAAGCCTAATTCTTCTCCGGCATGTGGTGGCTCTTGTTCTCCTTCGTTTGATTTTCAACAATAGCCACAGTAAATTCAAGTAAATCAATAGGCAAAGACTTAACAGATAACAAAAGAAGTTTACAAAACAAATCAATAGATAACAAAAGAAGTTCTTCACCAAGCAAATCAACATACCAAAACAATAAACTACCAAAAAACAGAGGAAAACAGAGGAAATCGTGGTGCGCCGTCAATGAAATTGGAATCGACTTGATCAAAGACCTGCAATAAATTACAAAGGCCACCTTCACAACATCAAGAGGGCAATAACTACCCAGCAATCCATGAGTGTGCCATTACCTAGATCGGTGGTGCATGATAGGAGTTTCAAATCTAGGTGATGAGACAAACCATAGTTCAATGAAATTCTGAACAAAAACTTACTTTAGTAATAAGATTGCCTTTAGATGCAAGGAATTGTGTAACTAATTTCACAGCATCAATTATAAAACATACAGGACCAAGTTCCAGCAATATTTTTCGAAACTCTGCAGCTTTAATCTGCAATCAAAAACACAAAAAACATATTGAAATTTAAAGGATTCACTATCAATTACTTCACAAAAACAAAAATTAGAAAAAAAAAATACTAAAACCTTGAACATTTGATCTGATTTCTATGTTAAGGAATCAATATAGCGAGCCTCAAACCATCTACCGAAAGTGATACCTATTTGAAGCAAACTGCGAAACAAAATCCAAGGTTTTCTCCAAAAAATCGCAACAATTTTTTTGATATCATAATCAATTAAAGAGAGTAGCAGTGCGAGATCGATGCAAATTTTGCTTATTTTGCAAAGAGATGGAAAGAAAGTGGAGAGGTGAATTTTTAGAACTTGATTTGGATGCACACTTATCTATAACATGGTATTATTAGAACAAAATAAATTCTAATAACATACTCAATTTACCATGAATAGACAAATCAGTTGGAGGAAAAATTGGGATGCTCTCAATTTTCAGTCCAATTCGATGTATAAACAGCTAATAAAGCAATCAAGGCCATAAGAAATAAAATTAAAAATAATATATATCTGTATATATAGTCCCTCCCCTTCTCATATCACATACTCTTCTATGTCTCTAAATTTTAATTTGTGCACAGGAATGGGTTACAAGTGGTGGGTGGTTCTGTTGGTGTTGGTTGTTGCCATTGTGACTGAGACAGCTGCAACGCGGCCAACCCCATCAACAACTATTGATGGCGATGGTGATGTTAGTGTTGGTGCTACTGCTACTTCTGGCTTGGGGTTTGCCCAACACAAAGGATGCATTGGAGGTCCTGATTGTTTCGATTTTGAATCCGAGATGATGATGAATAATGAAATTGAAGCATCATCTTCTAGTACTATTGGCTTTTATGATTAAATTAATTACCCATTCAACACTGTCATGTAACCTCATCAATCCATATAAATATATCAATATCTATCATAAAACAGACACTGAAAAAGAATAAACTTTTATATATGTATATATAAAATAAAGAAATATTTTTATTTAATTTAACTCTGATTAAAATTTAAATTAACAGTCTCACTTTGTTTGAATTAAAGAAATTATTAGATATGTGTTTGAATTACGAAAATAGAAATTATTAGGTAATATAAAAACATATTATTCATATTTAAATAATGGATATATCTCTATTTTAATCACACATGAATTTATTTTTATGTGAGTAGCATAATGCACTTATAATTGATAGTTTTACCTTTATATATATATATATATATATATATATATATATATATATATATATATATATATATATATATATATATATAATATATATGTTTGTG
>CANXYC010840628.1:0-37020 GCA_948193065.1 Aleurites moluccanus
CCTCTTAGCAGTTGTTCTTGTTGTTGGATTTGTGGTTCAAAAGATCACAAAGCAAATGTGTGTCCACAAAAGAACAAGCGAAAGGAAAATCTAAGAAGAATTTTCTTCGAAGATGAGAATCTTGTCTATGAACCAATAGAAGAAGATGAATATTCTGACATAGATTCTGAAATAGATTCTGTTTATGAAGTAGTTTCTGAATATGAAACTGATATAGATGAATCTGATCTGTGGACAACCCAGTTATTCATGATGAATGTGGAAGAATGACCCATAAATGAAGAGATGATCCTTTTAGATACTTCTCTGGTACAGGAAGAATCTTTCCAGTACGATGATCCGTCCAAGAGTTGCCTAGAATGGAAACTCCCAAAGGTAGATATCAATACTATTTACAATAAATCTAAATTCAGTTTTAGGTCAATAGTAGATGTCTCCCAATTAGAATCTATAGCTCAGGTTTCTAGTACAGAACTAGAAACGTTGGACATCCCGTTGATCAATTTACCAAAAATAAGGGAATTAGTAGCTAAATCAAAGGGAACATATCAATATATCAATATTGGTCTTGTCCAAATAGGACTTATACCTCTGTTTAATTTGCTAGCAAATAGTCCTGTGATAGCAGCTGTGCTAGACAAAAGATGAAATTTGTTCCAAGACCAGCTAATATCAGGGGTTCAAACTAACCTTACATATGGACCAGTTTGGTTCTAGACTTATCCTATCTATATGATGTCAGTAAAGGATAAGTGTTTAGGTAATTCTTTGTCACTTAGGATTAAATCTATGAACATGAACAGAATGAATTCCCAGGCTAAATATTTAGCATATCACACTAGGATAATTTTTAGACTAATTAATACAATCAATCTTGGAGTGAGGAATATCTCTAGAATCACAGAGTTATTCGATGAGGGTTCAGATAACTATAGGCAATTCCATAGAAAAGAAATTAATCCTTTAGAGTTATCTTGGCCTAGGAGTTGGGTTCTCCAAGAACCAGCAGAGACATCACGATCAATAGATTCCTCTCAAATCACACAAAGAGGTAGAAATATCATTTTAAACCTAGAAGAACCTATGAGAAATCTTAGGATTTCTGATCCTCCTAGAAGATCATACCATGTTTCTCGATTACCTAGAAGTAATTCCACTTCTTCAATAATTAGAGAAGAAGTTCCTAAGACACCAATCCAGGAAGAAGCACAATCATCTTCAGATAGTAGAACCATTGTAGGATATAGAACTATAAGCCTACTTGTATATGAAGATGAACAAATTAGGGAAAATGCAAGAATGATTAAGCATCTAACATTAATCCCTAAGGTTGTAAAAGAAATACAAAAAATCTCTCAACAACGGTCAATTCCTTTCAAGGATGTTTGGACGATGGTAAGTCCTGATACCATGGCATCATCAAAGATATTCAGTACAGAAGAATCAGGTACATATATTTCTCTAACATTTAAATTCTCTGGTTATTATGATTACTATTTGGATGCGTTAGTTGACACAGGTGCAACAATCACTAGTACTAGACCCAATGCACTCCCTGATAAATGGTGGAAACTATTGTCCTAGCCTATGATACTATGTATGGCAGGAGGAGAAGTGAACTTGGTAATTCACTTTGCAAAACAAGTTCCTGTTATCATAAGTGGACAAAAATTTACTATTGATAAGGTCCTGGCATTCCCTGAACTTGACGCAGATATCATTTTAGGAAATGTTTTCTTAAAAGGGCAAAAAGAAAATAGACCTTTTGTACAGGATAACAATTACATCTCAATTAGAGGTGTAAAAATCACATCTCTGTCACATCCTAAAAATAAATTAAAATTTAGATTTTATCCAGTTAAACTATCAGAGTTGTGTGGATCTATACCATATGAGCAAGCATTCAGAGTGCGAGCCCAGCATGGTGAAATTTGGCTAGATTGTTTATTTAATCAAAAATCAAAGGATACCTTTTGGTACGAAGAGTTGTGTTTTAAAGTACAAGGAGTGATAAAAAAGCCTATTACACATCCTCAGCTGAAAGGAACTAAGTGGGATAAGTTTCTTGTAAAATTAGCTGATAATTTTAGTGATGATGTGCTAAAGTTATGGGTGCTAAATGGCATTACTGCTAAATTAGAACTGAAAGATCCCAACACTATCATCAAAACTAGAAACATAACATATACCAATGAGATGATAGAGGAATTTGACAAACAGATTCTTGAACTGCTCGAAAAAGGGTTGATTAGGGATTGTAATAGTCCACATTCTAGTCCAGCCTTTATGGTAATAAACCATGCAGAGCAGGTGCGAGAAAAAGCATGAATGGTTATAGACTATCGTCAGGTAAACAAATCAACCAAGGATGATAGTTATAAAATCCCTACAACAGGTGATGTAATAGATAGGGTAAGTCTTAAACAACCTTCTATCTTTTCTAAATTTGATCTAAAAAGTGGTTATTGGCAGGTAAAGGTAGAAGAAGAATCTGTAGCCCTAACAGACTTCAATGCACCTCAAGGGATGTATGAATGGTTGGTAATGCCATTCGGCTTGAAAAATGGACAATTCATTTAAAGCATTGAAAAAATTTTGTGTGGTCTATATAGACGATGTGTTAGTTTTTAGTAATAATGAAAAAGAACACATGATTTATCTTGAACAAGTGACTGATATCTTCAAACATGAAAGTATGATTCTATCTGAAAGTAAGATATAATGGTTTAAGGAAAATATAAAGTTTTTAGGAATGGAAATTGAAAAGAGAAAAATTAGGCTACAAAGTCACATTTCTGAAAAAATTATTAACTTTCCTGACGAATTAGAAGATAGGAAGCAAGTACAAAGATTTTGTGGACTTGCTAACTATGCTAGAAAATTCATGAAAAATTGATCCAAAGATCTAGGAAGAATATCAAAGAAAACTTCTGATAAAGTTCCTTGGTTTTGGGATAATAAAGATACTCAGGCTATCATCTAGGTAAAAAATAAAATGAAAAATTTGTCTTGTCTTAATTTACCATCAGATACAAATGAGTTAGTCCTAGAGGCAGATGCTTCAGAAAAATCTTGGGGAGCAGTATTAAAAATCAAAGGTAGGAAACCGGAAAAAATCTGTAAGTATTGGTCTGGAACCTTTAAGGGATCCGAAATTAATTATCCAATTCATGAAAAGGAAGTCTTAGCAGTTAAAAATGGTATAAAAGCATTTTACATCTTCTTGACTCCTAAAAGGTTCGTAATTAGAACAGATTCAACCTATGTAAAAGGATTTATGAATCTGAATCTTAAAGAGGTTAGGCAAACTAGACTTTTAAGATTGCGAGAATAGTTTAGCTATTACAGGTTTGATATTGAATATATTCCTTCTGATAAAAATGTAGTAGCTGATTCTCTTTCTCGTGAATTGTCTAATTTTACAGATAGACCCTGCTGTCAAGAACAAGATATGTTAGATCTGTAAAAGGGAGGGTCACACTCGGAAGCAATGCACGAAGAAAGTTGAAAAGGGGAAACAAGATCCTAAGAGTGATAGCTCTGGTTCTTTAAGAACGAAAAGAAATATTGTAGCATCAAAAGATGTTATGTACTGGATATGTAAAGCTAAAGGACACATCTCTACAGAGTGTTCTAAAAAGAAGCCAGCGAGTTTAAAAAAACTGGTTAGCCCAAAAAAGGTTAACAAAAAGCCCAAGGATAAATTATTGGCCCAGAAAAAAGAGAAAGATACTCTGGCGCTAAAAGCGCGAGTCCCTGAAGATTTTTATGAAAGAACAGCTAAAAAACTGGGCCTTACTCCTGAGCAAGTAAAAAGATTCAGAGAGGAACTTCATAAAAAAAAAGATGAAGGTGAAATGGCCGCTATGGGAAGGCCGCAATGCCCAACTCCTTCATAGGAGGGTAGCCATGATGGCTCAAAGAAGTCTAGTGGAAAGGCCGGCGAATCTTCAGTGGTTCCAAACCAAAAGGCCAATGGAAGTGCCAAGGAATCTAGAGTTCTAAACCAAACGGCTTCTGAAAGTGCCAGTGAATCTTTATCGATTCCAAATGAACAGGCTAATGAAAGTGCCGGTGAACAGTTATAAGTTCCAAATCAAACTCCTTTACAGGAGGAGAGTTGTAAAAACTCTGGTGATCTGTCAGATCACAAACATAAGGTTAGTGGAAAAGCCAGTGAATCTTCACAGATTCCAAACCAAACTCGTAAAGAGGATAAAGCTGAAAAAAGCTTTGAGGATGAAAATCCTGATTGTGATGATTTAAATTGGGATATTGTTTTTACTAAATTCAAAAAACAAGAAAAACAACAATCTCCTAAAGAAGTCACAATGAAAGAATCAGAAAATGAGTCTGATGACATTCATGAAGAATTCATGAAAATTATGAGGGTAGATAACCCTGAGGTTTCAAACACCTACAAGGATGAAAATGCCTGGTACTTCATTAAGTACGATTATGGTCTTTCAAAAGACGGATCTATGTTGTGTTCATGGAGGATTAGCTAAAAGAAACTTCAAGCAATTACAACACTTTGCAGATGAAGTTGTTTCATACATTTCTTATTTAGAAAAACAACTTGAAATCCGCAAAAAGGATGAAGAAGATTTCCTTCAGCTAGTAATGGAGAGGGATAGACTTCTTGATGAAATGAGTTCATACATTCTGCCAGAAGTGGCCTATACCAAAAAAATTAAGAAAGTGGACTCGATAGATCATTCTCTCAAAGAATGCTCTATGTTACACCTATACATCCATTGGCAAGGATATGGAGGTCTAACTCTAAGAATTCCCTCAGAAATGGCAAAAGATAGTCTTCACTACACAGTTGCAGGACTGACAGAAATTATCGAAATCAATAGAAATGATAAAGTTCTGTGTAAATTACTTCCAAAAATTATACAGGAATCCTTAGAGTTCTTGAGTTCAGATTGAAAAATAATTACTAGTTATATTATTAGCACAATTATGGATTGTGGTGAGGATGGAACGGTTCGTAACCCTTATCAAATTTGGGATCTTCGTCCTATTATGGCTAAGAAATTTGTTGAGCCACAGAAGGTTAATAATCAGAACTTAATTTTTTTTTTACCATGTATAAAAAAAATAAGATTATTACCCAAGCTGTGAGAATTGAAAATTTCAAAACTAGCCTGGAGAAGGCAATCTATGTAAGAAATTATGTCCTTCTCAGAGATGATAAAATATTTGTTACAATTTGGTCCCAATATACTCCCATTACAAGAGTATTGTCCATGATTCAGGGACGAGAAGAAGCACAAAAGTTGTTTCTAAGACTAGTGGATTTAGATCCAAATCTGGATTTCAAACCTGAAACCATGAAGGTCTGGAAGAATGTTGCTCAATTCAGAGAGCAACGTGTTGCAAAGGAAATGTCTATGGGATATGCAGAGCTAAGAGAAAACATGAATGCCCCAGTCAGTAACTCACAGATGGAGTGACAAAAAACGTCATCCATGACGTCAGCCTCAGCGTAATAATTGAGGAATTGTTTTTCAGAAGTTGCTGCAAATATTAAAGCACTGCCTGTCAAAGTAGCTTTAAAATTGGTAGTCACAATGAAAAGAACATATCCCTAATAAAGACTGACTTCTTAGCTGTAAAATTAAAGCAGTCTTTGTCTCTATTTAATTATTGTACCAAATACAGCTGGAAAACAATACTAGAGGCATCAGCTGTCCATTTTATTTTGAAATATTGTAAAGCTGGCATACTATTCCAGCTACCCATTTTAATTATTGTACCATTTCTCTTTTGAGCTGGCAAACAGTAAAATAGACACCAGTTTCGTTTGTAAAAAGTTTATATATACCTTTTCAGCTTATTGAAGAAGGGGGAGTGAATTAAAATACAGAGTTTCTTTAAAAGAACTATCTTTGCCAAGTCTTTATCTGTGTAATTATTTTGCTTATATATACCTTTCATCCTTCAAAACGGTTTGATATCCAGGAGTGTTGCAGTAAGACCCAACCAAGAAAGGGCAGTAACTCATATCCTTCATATCTCTCTGAAGAGATTGCTGGTGACGAGCTTGGAAGGAAAGCTAAAGCTGTTGCGGAAGCTTAGTGGACCCAGTCTACAAAGGTATATATTATAAATGCTTTAATTGTATAATTAAACATTTATGTCTTCCAACCGATTTGCTAATAATAATTGGCTTAGAGGTCTAGCTTTAACTCAGGCTAGGAGGAAAGAGTTGAATGCTAGTTTTAGACTGCAAGATCCTTTCTTTGCTATTTATGAACAAAGAATAAGGGAATTACTTGTTGCTATAGAAAGGATTAAAAGACTTGAAAGGCCTAATAAAAGAGATTTTGAACTTAAAAATTTTCTAGACCAAGAACTTGAGTTTAATAATTTCCATTATTTAGAAACGCTTGGTGCTTTTGCATGTTTATTGGATGACCAATAATTCTTCGAGTTGCTTTTATCCTGATTTTCATTACCTAGATCACGGTGTAGGTAAAGATCCAGTAATAGGGTTATTAAATTCTATTATAGATCGTTTAGACTCTCTAAATAATTCTATAGATAAATTGTTCAAAAATTTAGAAGAGTTGACTCTTAAACAGAGTGAATTTGAGGAATTTTTCCTTGAGAATAAAGGCCCTTTAGGACTTGTTGCTAGCTCTCGTTATCACAACGAGTATAAAAAGCTGAAAGAAATCATAAATAAAAGAAAAACCCTTTAAAAGATCTCTAGGAGTAGCTCTCCATAATTCTGCCTCTTAATAGAGTGATTAGAGGGAAGGCAGACTCACTTGAATAGCATCAGAGCTTAAAAGAGAGGGTTTTTGGATTTTTTTGAAAGAAAAATAGGACTTTAGGGGTAAAAATAAAAATAACTTAAGTTTGTGGTGGATAAGGACTGCCAGTGAAAGTAAGTTAAAAGTTGGAGGACTTTTGTGTTACGTTTTAAAGTTTAAGAACGATAATGTGCATTAGTCAATACTTCAGGGACTATCGGTGAAATTATCTCAAAAATATAATTAAACCTATAGTAAACTCTACTTAAAATGAATTAAAAATGACTTAATTATTATGCCTAACAAAATTCCCCCACACTTGAACCATTATTTGTCCTTAAGTAAATTCTTTAGATTTCTATAACCTAATGCAAGAATTAATTAAAGAAGAAAAACTGAAATTTCTAAAACAAAATTTTTAAATGTAATCAAACTTAAAATGGCCAAAATCCAAATTAGTTTTTGAATTTCATTTAAGTTAAAATGTATCTTGAAACTAAAAAGAATATAATAAGTAAAAAGAAAATTTCTTTTCTAATTTTCAGCTATATTTTTTTTCTCGAACTTTTACAAATAATAGTAGTAAGAGGAATTTATTAATTAATCCTATTTTCCTTTCCAATCCAATAAATTTTTTTTGTTTGGATGAAAGAAGGAGCATACCCAATCATCGAATTACTATTTAGTTTCGCTTCGCATATACCGAAAAGATATTGATGCGGGAAAATAAAGAATTTCAATATTTATTTTCTCTCTTCTTCTTTTTTTTTTGGCACCTAGTATTTGCATTACCGCTATTTTTCTAGTACTCAAATTCCCTTACTTAAACCATGTTTAGGCCAAGTTCTTGAAATTATTAATTTATTGCTGAAATTTTTACTTAATTCTCAATATTATTAATTCTAAAAATTTTAAGATTTAGGATGTATTAAACCCTAAATTACTATTTCAAAACTCATAAGAATTAAGGCTATCAAATCTAATTATAAAGAAAAATTGAGATTAGAAATTTCAAAATAAATTCTAAAATAAATTCACAGCAAAGATTAAAGAAGACTAAGAATTTATTGATTAATTCAAAAGGGAAATTATTGTAAACATAATAAAATAAAAGCTAATAAAACTAGAAAGAGTAAACCTAACTAAATTGAAAATAAAATCCTAAAAACTAAGTAGAAGATTGAGTTGATTTCAATTGATCCATCTCTGGATCCTCTTCAGGGTCATCCTCCTTAGAATCTACTTTTGGATCCAACTCAAGATCCTCTTCAAGGTTAAACCCATCATCAAATAGTTTGTCCACAGAGTCAGACAAAATGTCCATAAATTTAATAATTCGTCTTGTGCCCTTAGCTTCTCCTCTCTCATATGTCTTTTTATCTTAACTGTATCATTCTTAACTAATGCTAACTCAGATTGCTAAGAAGCTTTTAATAAGTCAAACTGTTCACGACAAAAATTAATAACATCTACTATAGAAGGTTCGGGAGTTTTTGAAAGCAATTTTTCTTTTCCTTTTCCTGCATTTTTCTTTTTAGGGATAACACTCTCAACTTGTTTGCAGGTTATATTGACTTTCTTAAAAGTGGTGACTCTAGTTCTCACCATATTTATGAAAAAAAGAGGTATGTTGAAAGAATGAGGGATAAAGATGGGTAATCCAAACCTTAATACCCTATTTATATAGACTGTAGGAGAAAATCAATTTAATGAAAAATTATTTTGCATTTAAAAGACTGAAAACCAATCCTAAAATCTAAAAACTCTATTAAAAGTTATCTAGATAATCTAAAACTTCTAAAAAACTTTATCTATTCCTAATTTTTATTTATTAATTAATTATTTTTTTTTTTTAAATTTTTTTCATCATAAATATAGGCAATGACAGTTAAATCTAAACAATTATAAGAAAAAAAAAAAAAAAAAAAAAAAAAAAAAAAAAAAAAACAGAATAACAAAATAATTAAAAGCATATTAAAAGTAATAAATCACATATAATAAAATAAATAACAGGATAAAAATGTCCCCACACTTAAAATGGACATTGTCCCCAATGTCAAAATTAAATAAAAATAATCTAGAACTAAAATCACATTAGGGGTTGGGGTGGCATGTTCAAGTGTTGCTCGATTTGGTCTAAGCGGTGATCAAAGTGAATCCGAAGGTCCCTCATTCTGTCTTCCATTTGTTAGAACCTCTCGACTAGGAAATGCTCTAACCTATCGTAACCGAACGTGGTCTTGCCGATGAAGTCCCCTCCTCGGTATGTGGTTATTCCGCAGACTCCAAATCCTCCTCTTCTTGGGGTTGGTCGATGATAGGAATACCGTGTGGCATAGGTGTGGTGCGAGGAATTAAATTTTCCTCTAGATCGACCAAATGGTAATCTCCATCGTGCCCAATTGCACATAAACCCATCTTCAGACAAACCGACAAATCAATTGATTCTACCCCCCGTTTAGGGACTAATCCAAACTCCGAAAGTCGAGTACCGTAAAAATTAGCAATCGCCGTTATAAAAGTGGTACCCACTATTTTTCCCATTGTGGCATTACTTAAATGTTTCAAATGAGACAAAAGCCAACAACCCGAATTAATTTCTTGTTTTTCCAACATATATCAAATGAAAAATAGCTCTTGTCTAGAAACCTTGCTATTTGTGGCTCCCCTACCAAAAATTATGCGAGTCATTAATCGATGGATATACCGAATGACATGATCGGTAATATTTTTGGCATAAGCCGTATTGGATGCATATTCCATGCCATTAGTTATATTTGCCCAAACTTCTCTAGCCTTAAATCTCGTGGGCTCTCGTCTAATTCTTAAATTAGTGAATTCGAAAATTTCACAAAATTGATCAAGTATTAATTTTCATTTGACTCTAAACATATAAAACTCCAAATATTCTTCATGTAATGGTTCAAAATATGCCATAGTACTAAGTGAACTTAGAAACTCAAAAGTTAACTCATTATAAGTGGGCAAATTTAAAGTAGCAAATCTACTCTATTTGATATTCTCTAACAAGGCAAGTACTCTAGGTTTAATTTCTAGAATATCCAAAGTGTTGGAATCTATAAATCTAGTGTCTCCTAAAGGTTTTTTGAAAATAGTGTCAAACTTATCTTTTACGGAGACATCGTTGAAGCCCTATGGAAGTGTGATTCTTGGAATTTCTAGTTGAGGTTTCTGGATTCTTGGTGTTGGCTTCTTCCTTTTAGCGGTGTGCTTGACCCTTGGAGGCATTGTTGGTGGAGAAATGTAGAAGAAAATTTGAGAGAATTGTGTTTGGTGTTTGGAAGAAAGATGAGAAGTTAGGAAATTGTAAATGAGTAGTGTGGGAAATGGAGGAAATTAATGGGAGTTGGAGAATTAATTAAGGAAAGGGGGAAATGAAAATTCAAATTTTAAAAATTTGAATCCAAAAACTGATTACAGATGGCAAAATACCATGTGGAGGAAGCAAAATACTAGATAAATCTTCAGAATACCGGGTACCCGGTATTTCGGTGCATTTAGACATTGTGATGCTTTGCCAAAATAGTGGGTATCCTGTAGAATACCAGGTCTAGCGTATACTATTTCTCAGAACCTCCTCTTGTAAATTTTTAGTCCAAATACTCGGTATCCTTTAGAATACCAGGTCCAACGTATTGAATACCGGGTGCCTAGTATTCTCTACTATTTCTCAAACCACCTTTTATGAATTTTTAGTCCAAATACATGGTATCCTTGCCAGAAAACTGGGTCTCCTCAAAGAATACAGTGTACCCAGTATTTTAATGATTTTTTTTATAGATAAAATTAAATCTAAAGAATTGGGGAAAAATTAAAATTGCATAAATTAAAAAAAAATAAGTTACAAATTATATTTGGGTTGCTTCCCAACCAGTGCTTCTTTAACGTCATTAGCTAGACGTTGATCTGATCTTACTGAGCATCCTCCAATTGACAAATTGAAGTTTTTTCAATGACATCTCCTTCAAAATAGGCTTTCAAGCATTGCCCGTTCACCATGAATGGTCTTTCTTCCCCTTTTTGAATTTCAATAGCTCAATTGGGATAAATTTTTGTCATCTAGAATGGTTCAGACCATCTTGACTTCAGCTTACCTGGAAAAAATTTCAAACGTGAGTTAAACAGTAAAACTTTTTTACCCACTTCAAACTTCCTATCCCTTATGAATTTGTCACGCCATTTTTTTATTTGATCTTTATAAATTTTGGCATTTTCATAGGCTTCATTTCTCAGCTCCTCCAACTCACTTATTTGGAGCAATCTCTTAAATTTCGCAGACTTTAAGTCCATGATCAACTTCTTTATAGTCCAAAATGCCTTGTGCTCAAGTTCAACTAGTAAATGAAACGTTTTTCCAAAAACCAACCTATAGGGTGACATTCCTATAGGAGTTTTATAAGCTGTTCGGTAAGCCCATAATGCATCGTCCAATTTCAATGCCCAATCCTTTCTTGAACTATATACCGTCTTCTCCAAAATGCATTTGAGTTCCCTATTCGAGATTTCCACTTGGCCACTTGTTTGTGGATGATAAGGTGTTACTACCTTATGTCTCACTCACATCTCCTCAAAAGTTTATCAAAGATTTGATTGCAAAAGTGAGAACCTCCTTCACTAATGATTGCTCTAGGAACTCCAAACCTTGAAAATATATTCCTTTTTATGAATCTTGTGATGGTGTTGGCATCATTCTTTGGGCAAGCTACAGCCTCTACCCATTTGGAAACATAATCAACTGCCACTAATATATATTGATTATTGAATGATGATGGAAAGGGTCCCATGAAATCAATACCCCACACATCAAACAATTCAATCTCCAAAATGTTATTAAGTGGCATTTCAAACCTCTTTGAAATATTTCAAGTCCTTTGACACTTATCATAAGATTCAACATAGCTTCTTGCATCCTTATACATGTGTGGCCAATAAAATCCACTTTGTCACACTTTCGCCATAGTCTTGTATGTTCCTGCATGCCCACCACTTTCCAAATTGTGATATTGTTCCAAAATGCCATTCACTTCCTCTTCAGGAACACATCTTCTAATAATCCTGTCTTCACAGTTCTTGAAAGGTAGAGGGTCCTCCCAAAAATAAAATTTTACATCCGAAATTTTTTTTTTTTTTTTTTTCTAATAATCAAATTCAGGTGGAATAACCCCACTCACTAAATAATTTACAAAATCGGCATACCATGGAGTTATTTCTTTAATCATCATCAATAGCTTTTCAGGGAAATAATCATTTACTACCAACCCATCATTCTTTCCCTTCATATACTCCAGTCTCGAAAGGTGATCAGCTACCACATTCTCAACACCTTTCTTATCCTTGATCTCTAGATCAAATTCAGTCATAAGTAGGACCCATCTAATTAACCTTGGATTGGCTTCCTTCTTCCTTACCAAGTACTTTATTGCCGCATGATCTGTAAAAATGATCATCTTTGAGCCCACTATATATGACCTGAATTTGTCTAATGCAGTTACGATTGCTAGCATTTCTTTTTCAGTTGTAGTGTAATTCTTCTGAGCATCATCAATCACTTTGCTAGCATAGTATATCACATATACCTTCTTGTCTTTTCTTTGTCCTAGCACTGCTCCAATAGCAAAATCACTAGCATCACAAAGAATTTTAAAGGGCAACCTCTAATCTAGTGGTGAAATAATTGGAGTTATCATAAAAGCTTCCTTCAACCTATTAAAGGCATCTAGACAACTTTCATCAACGTCAAAAACTGCATCTTTATTAAGTAAATTGCACAAAGGTTTAGCAATTTTTGAAAAATCTTTAATAAACGTCTATAAAAACTCGCATGTCCTAGAAAACTTCTTACTCCCTTTACATTGGTTGGAGGTGGTAATTTCTCTATTACTTCAACCTTTGCTTTGTCCACCTCAATTCCTTTCTCTAAAATTTCGTGCCTGAGCACAATTCCTTCTTGCACCATAAAATGACACTTCTCCCAATTTAATACCAAATTGGTTTCAATGCACCTCTTCAGCATTTTTTCCAGATTCATCAAATGACATCCCATACACGGTAAAGTCATCCATGAAAACTTCCATGATTTTCTCTACGAACTCAGTGAAAATTGCCATCATGCACCTTTGGAAAGTGGTTGGTGCATTTCATAGATCGAATGGCATTCGTTGATAGGCAAATGTCCCATAAGGACATGTGAATGTTGTCTTCTCTTGGTCCTCTAGTGCAATTGCTACTTGAAAGTAACCTGAAAAACCATCTAAGAAAAAAAAATATGCATTTCCGTCCAATCTTTCAAGCATTTGATCAATGAATAGTAAAGGAAAGTGGTTTTTACGGGTTGTATTATTTAATTTTCTATAATCAATGTAAACTCTCCAACTCGTTACTGTTCTAGTGGGAATTAATTCATTATTTTCATTTTCTATGACAGTCATTCCCCCTTTCTTTGGCACCACATGAACAGGACTCACCCATGAACTATCAGAAATAGGATAAATTATTCAAGCATCTAACAACTTAGTTATTTCAAACCTAACTACCTCTTTCATGTTTGGATTCAGTCTACATTGATGTTCAATCACTGGTTTATGATCATCTTCCATAAGAATCCTATGCATGCAAAAAGTAGGGCTAATCCCTTTTAAATCTGAAATTTTCCATCCTATTGTTTGTTTGTTCTTTCTTAAGCATTTTAGAGTTTTCTCTTCCTTAAGCTCACTCAAATTAGCACTAAGAATAACAGGTAAAGTATTATTAAGGCCAAGAAATATATACTTGAGATTTGACGGAAGTGGTTTAAGCTCCAACTTCGGGGCTTCCTCTATTGAACTTACCTTGGGCGCATCATTTTGAGTTAACTCCTCAAATTTGTCCTTCAAAATAAAGGGCAATGGTTTTGCTGAATCTAACTGTTGTGCGTATTCAACCACTTCTGGTATTTCTTCCTTCAATACTCCTTCATTCACTAGACATCTTTCAACTGGGTCTTTCCCTACCACTTTTCCTTGTTCTTCTTGTTCAATTTGGTCAATCACATCAATGCTAAAGCAGCTATCAAAGATGTGTGGGAATTTAGCTGTCTTAGCTATATTGAACTCTACCTCCTCATTTCCAAATCTAAATGTTAACTTTCCTTGTCTTACATCAATCAATGCTCCAGCGGTTGCCAAGAATGGCCTTCCTAAAATCAAGGGCACCTCTATATCCTCATCCATATCAAGAACAACAAAGTCCACAGGGATATAGAACTTTCCCACTTTCATTAACACATTCTCAAGCACTTCAGCAGGAAATTTAACCGACCTATCGGCTAGTTGAAGTGTCATTCTTATTGGTTTGATCTCATTGAACCCCAACTTGTCTGCCGCAGATTTCGACATTAAACTTATGCTTGCACCAAGGTCACATAGTGCCTTTTCAAACTCCATTTTCCCTATAGTGCAAGAGATTGAAAAACTTCCTGGGTCCTTGAGCTTTTGTGGCAGCTTGTTATGAATAATTGCACTACATTCCTCGGTTAGTGCAATTGTAGCATTCACCTCCAACTTCCTTTTATTTGTCAAAAGCTCTTTGAGGAATTTGACGTAGGTTGGCATTTGAGCGAGAGCATATGCAAATGGAATGTTTATACGAAGCTGCTTAAATACTTCCAAAAACTTTTCATATTGCTTCTCCAACTTATGCTGCCTCAATCTCTGTGGGAATGGAATAGGAGGGACATAGGGCTTTACTTCCTCTCTTTTGATTCCTCAACTTTCTCCGCCTCTTTCGAGGTCTCTTTCTCTTCCTTCTTCTTTAGGACAATTTCTTCTAGTTGCTTCCCGCTTCTCAACATGACTGCTTTGCAATGTTCTTTGGGGTTTACTTCAGTGTTGCTTGGCAAGGCTCCTTGGTTCCTACTTGTCATTGCATTTGCCATTTGCCCCATTTGGATTTCCAAATTCTTTATTGCTGCAGATTGACTTTGCAAAGTTGAGTCTGTTTTGTGCATGAAATCTGATGTGGATTTAGCTAGACTTGCAACAATGTCCTCCAAGTTGGATTTCTTCTTTTGAGGGTGTAATTGATTCCTTTAAAATCTAGGTAGTGCAAATTGTTTGGATGACCCAGCTTAGTTGCCTTGCATTGGCGAGATCAACTGGTTGTTTTGGTTACTCCAAGAGAAATTTGGGTGATTTTTCCATCTAGGATTGTATGTATTTTGGTAAGGATTATTCTGTTGCACCCCTTGCCTGTTGAAGTTAGCCACATATTGCATCTGCTCTACATTGGTATAATCTGCAGAAGTATAGTTATCTCCACAAAAATCACAGCTCACAAAATTGTTAGATATAGCATTGCAACGATTGGCATTATTAATATTGCTATTAGGTCCTAACAATTTTAAAATTGCATCAAATTTTGCATTTACCATTGCCGTTTGATCTACCTCATATACACCAGTTGCCCTTTATGGATGACTTCTTTCATTGGCCCACTGGTGGTTATTTGAAGCAATCTCCTAAATAAGCTGGTATGCCTCATCTGCGGATTTGTTAATTAGAGCTCCTCCAGCAGCTGCATCGAGAGTAATTTGAATGGTCGGAGATAATCCACCATAGAATGCCTGTAACAAAGTGTAACAATTTATCGGTGATTTGGACATCTCCTTTACAATCCTTTGAACCGCTCGCAAGCATCATACAATGACTCTCCATCCTGTTGACTGAAATTTAAGATGTCATTTTTAAACCTCAACATCTTTCCAGGTGAAAAATATTTTGTAAGGAAGGCTTGAACTAACTGCCTCTAGCTTGTGAAGAAATTTTCAGGATACTTGTTTAGCCACTCCTTGGCTAGGTCTCTCAATGAGAATGAAAATAACATCAACCTAATTGCCTCATCTGGAACTCCATTGATTTTTACGGTGTTACATAGCTCTACGAAGTTTGAGATGTGGGCATTAGGATCCTCCAAAGGTCCTCCACTAAATTGCTTATTGGAGACCATATTGATTAAAGTCGGATTCAGCTTAAAGTTGTTGTTGTTGATAACTGGTCGGGCTATACTTGATTGTGCACCATTTAGATTTGGAAGCACATTATCTCTCAAGGTCCTCAGTTGTGGCTGATGGTGAGCCTCCGGCTCTTGATATCCTTGCGGAATATCATTTAGATTTGGGTTAGCCGCCACATCGGCCTCATTTCCTCCAACATTCGCCATTTCAGTTTTATCTTGTGATTGCTGGAGTTATTGTTGCCTACGTAACCTTGTTTCTTTGCGATTTCTTCTGCACTGTCTTTCGATCTCAGGATTAAATGGCTCTAAATCTATTAATCCCGATTTTCGCATAAACCTGCAATTAGAATCTCACAAAAAATAATTAAAATAACAAAAAATAAAATTCAAAATAATAAAGATAAAAATTAGTATCGATATTGATAAAATAATTGCACCTCCTCGGCAATGGCACCAAAAACTTGATCAGGCTTCAAATGCACGAATCGCTTTAGCAAATAATAGAGTGAGTAGAGTATCGTCCTACAGAGAGGCGTTGTCAATTACCAAAATTGATATTATCTTTATTAATTGGATAGAAATTAATTTGATTTGGATGAATTTTTTTTTAAAACAAAATTAAATAAATAAGAAAACTTAACTTGAAATTTAAAGATATCAAAGAAAACTATCTAGAATTTAGATTTCGTTAATTAAATTTATATGGTTGATCTGACTCAATAATGATTCTAAAACTATAGTGTTTGATAGATTGATTACTCTAAAATATGAATTAGTCTCTTTCGAACAAAAATCCAAACATTAACATTAATGCAAGTGTCTATTCTCGTGACCATTGAATCAATGTTAATTCATTAAGATCCTTAGCAATTTCATAAAATCCACTAAAATATACCCTAATCTCTTAGCGATACATGCCTTAGGTTATTAATTCCATGAACTAGCAATTATCGCAGCTCTCGCTTATAAATAGCTACCTTAGATAGTGATTATAGTGGCCAATTATAAAATACTTATAAATCAAAATTAATAAATCAAACTATGTATTAAGAATAATTGAAATCATAAATCATTGTCATCAACTTTTATTAGTCAATTAACTTTATCTAAATCCTAGAAAAAGGATTTAGTTCAACATGGTAAAATAAAGAAAAGGTAAACTAACCAAAAAATTAAACATGTTCATACTAAAATTAACAAAAAAATAAACAAGTAGAGAAAGTAAAAACTCTATTTGATGATCTTTTTTATTGATTGAAGGTCTTGAAACTCCAAAAATCCTTTTCTCTATCCTCCTTTAAGTTTCCTTAGCTCCCAAGAGTGATGTATATTTTTTCCAAGCCTTGGTTGCCTTTTTATAGATTTCATTTCTGAAGGCTGAGCAAAATACCAAGTAGGGACATGAAATACCGGGTATCCGGTATTTCGTTCACTTCGCAAAATACTAGGTAGACAAGCGAAATACTGAGTACGGTGGCAAAATACCGGGTACCCGGTATTCACTGCTGTTTCTCGGGTTTCATTTATATTTCAAATATCGATTCTTCTTCTCCAAATATTGGGTCTTGGCTCCAACTATTGGGTGCCCGGTATTTCATCCCCTGACGATTTTTTTCCAACTGAAAATCCAAAATTTCAATTTTCGAACCTTCAAAATCAAATTAAAATCAAATCAAATATTATCTAAAATCAAGATTATAATCAAAACAATCTAAATCAAATTTAAACTTAAAAATTAAATCAAATTCAAATATTTTATTTATCAAAATCATAACTAAATGAAATCATATTCAAATTTAAACTAAAATTATCAAGTCTTTTTAAAATCAATTAATCAACTAATAATACAAAATTTAATTAAAATAAGCTAAAATTAATTAAAAATATAATTAAACCTATAGTAAACTCTACTTAAAATGAATTAAAAATGACTTAATTATTATGCCTAACAAAGCGCCGACTGACCATTACGATGAGTATTTAAGGATCACTGAAACCACAACAATAGACTGTTTATTCAACTTTTGTCGATGTGTGATCGATATTTTTGGGGCTTAATACTTGAGAAGACCCAATGTTGACGATATTGATCATTTACTTTATTTGCATTCCGAGAGCTACAACTTTCCAGGCATGCTTGGCAGCATTGATTGCATGCATTGGGAGTGGAAAAACTGCTCAGTTGCATGGAAAGGTCAATTTACTCAATGTGATCAAAGAGTTCGAACAATCATGCTAGAAGCGGTCACTTAAGAAGACCTATGGATATGACTTGCATTCTTTGGCATTGCAGGGTCTTACAACGACATCAATGTGATCAACCAATCTATATTATTCAATGACATATTAAAAGGATACCCTCTTGAGTTTCAATTTACGGTAAATGGCACACAATACACAATGGGATATTATCTGGCAGATGGTATTTATTCAGAGTGGGTAACATTAGTTAAAAATTTTGCATATCCGAAAGACCCAAAGAGGATCAAGTTCAAGTAAATTCATGAAGCTACAAGAAAGGATGTTGAGCGAACGTTAGAAGTGCTCCAATCTTGTTGGGCAATTGTACATGGCCCAGCTCGCTTTTTGCACAGGAAAAATTAAAAGATATAATGTATGCATGCACTATATTGCATAATATGATTATCGAGGATGAAGGAGATGTAATAAGAAGTTGGGATGATGATGAAGGAGATTCTCCAATTCTCGTGAGTCAAGGGTTCGTCCAAGAATTTCAACAGTATCTCCAAGGGAATGCAGAACTACGTGATTGTGAAGTATATCGTCAACTGCGATTAAAGTTGGAAGAGCATATTTTGGGAAAATATTTAGTTTGTAATATGTATTATAAATAATTAAAATAGTGTGTGATTTGATAGTGGATCCATGTTATTATATTTTTCAGAGTGTAATTCATTGTGGAAAAATATATAAATAAAAAGGGTGCAATGAAGTGATGATTTGACATGATGGGGCATGGGATACCTTATCAGTATAAACTACTGTGGATGCTCTAAGCAATGCTGGCGTTTGATTACTAGTAGTAATTCTCTTTTTGCCTATGTTTTGAAAGCAAAATATTATATACGGTCAAATTTTTTTGATCTTAGTCTCGGGTGTCTACCGAGCTACGTGTGGAGGAGCATATTGGAGGATAAGCAAGTTCTTAAAAAGGGTCTATGCTGGCGAGTTAGTAATGGTGCATCTATTAAGGTATGGGAGGACAAGTGCCTATATTAGGGTATGAGAGGACAACTGGCCATTTGGATAGGCTTCCATGAAACCTCTGGTTCATAATGTGTTACCTAGTGATGCGACAGTCCAAACACTAAATTTAGAGAGACCAAACAGTGGAAGTTGGACTTAATTCGTCAGGTTTTCCTTCCTTTGAACAAGAGGTGATTTTAAAATTTCCAACTGGTTCTCGTCTCCCTCCTGATGTGGTTTATTGGACTGAAGCTAAAGATGGCATATACTCAGTTAAGACAAGATATTAAATTGCTCGACGATTGTTGTTGCAAGCTGTTTCTGTAGCTTCGAGTTCTAATTCTCAGAATCCAATTTGGAAGCTGGTATGGAGTATTCAAGTACCACCTAAAATGTTTTGCATTTTATAATATCTTTAAGGAGAAAAATTGCAAGGAGGCCTCAATTATATTTTTCATTTACCATGTTTGAGTTATCACTAAGCAACAATTACTGTGAATGTAAGTTATTATATATGATTCTAAAGAGTCTTTTCTCAATCCTTATTCATTCAATGGCCGAACTAACCACTTTTTGCGGCAATGTTTCTTGCATCTGTTTCATTTATGGTTATAAATAATACGTAAAAAGCAATATAACCAATTCTTCTTAGCATGACATTGACCTTAAGTTGTACGAGATATGGCTTTTCGGATCCATCCGGTGACAAAACAAGGATCCATTCAGTTACCTCTTATTATATGACCAATAAAGCAAATAAAGTATGAAATACATGCTATGACAATGAAATTCTCCCAATGAATATATATCACCCAAACAATAATTATCATACAGTCAAGAATTTAGTTGCTATCAAACTTAAATTCTCAATCAACTCTTTTACAAGTTAAATGGATAGTGAGTTATTTATCTCAATTTAAATAAAGCCTCACCTTGACTTATTATTAAGGAAACATTTTAATTTTTGTGTTTCAGCTTTACTTGCTCACTCGCACAATGCTAAAATTGATTGCTTGTCTGGAAATGTCAATTTAAATTATTGATATACTTTTAAGAACTCATATATGATATGTGTTTCTCAAATTGAAAAATCATTTCATTTCAAAAAAGATATTTATTCTAATGATAGAATTAAAACATATTCTTTAAATTCTTCCACATTTTGTTATGTTCAAATACTTTCTAAGATTATCTATTTGTAATGTAAACTTCTGTTCTACTTGAAAATATATGGATAAATATTAATTTTGTTTGTTTGAAATTATAAGTATTTATGTTTGATAAATAAAAATAATTTATTACTTATTTAATTTGTTTGAAATCATATTGTCATTGAACTTTTCCCTCCTAATTTGAGTTAAAGTTAGACCTCTACACAAATTTATATTAGTTGTATGACTAGAAGGCATAATCGTTCAAACAATAAATGAAAAAATATAGAAGTATATACCTTTGTAAATAGAGTCCATTAAGCTTTCATAACTGCTTCACCTCAACTTTCAAACTCGTCTTCAACAATACTTTGAAAAGGTAGGATATGACTTATTTCTCTTTTTCTCTCTTGGTCAGGTCTTACTGCAACACTTTTGAATATATTATAATTTTAAATGATAAAGGTATGTAGAAGCAAAACTGACGTATATATAAAGATTTAAAAGAAAAATTCTATGAAGAGATTTTCTTATATAAAAACTTTGTATTAGATTTTGCTCATTTAGTATAAAATTTACAAAATTGGTGTTTATCATACTGTTTGCCATCTTAAAACATTTGTACAATAATTAAAATAGATGAACAACTAGTATTACTTTTTGGCTTTAACATATCAATAATTAAAGTAAATAGACAGTTGGTGCATCTGGTAACGTTTTCTAACTGTAAAAGCATAATAACTAAGGACAATTTTATTTTTACAGTTAAGATGTTCTATCTATGGATAAGTTCTTTTCTTTATAACCACAAATTTTTTATAAGTACCTTTGGCTGACAGTACTTTAATATTTGTATCTTCTTTAGAAAAGTGATTCCTCAAGTTTTACACGTTGAGATTGATGTTATGGATGACAAAAATGTCACTCTATTTGTGAGTTATTGACTGAGATGTCTATACTCTGCATAATCCCTAGCCATTTTCTTTGTTACGCATTACTTTCTGAATTGAACAACCTTTTTCTAGACCTTCATAGTTTCAGGTTGAAAATTCATACTTTCATGGTTTTAAGCTGGAAATTCAGACTTGAATCTATATTCACTAGTCTCAGAAATAATTTATGTGCTTCTTCCCTTCTTTTTAACACTACTAAAGTTCTAATAAGTAACAACAACTTTACCATCTCTCATAATGATATAATTACTTGCATAGATTGCCTTATCCATGTTAGCTTTTAAAATTAAAGCATTTCTTACTTATCATTACTTTGTTCCTGTAAAAAGGACTTAAATACAATTTGATCAATACAATCAACAAATGAACAGTCCTTATAAATAGCAGTAGTAGGTATAGATTTTGTATCGAACATAGAAAATACCACTATTTTTTCTAAGGTAGTCATAGTTAACTTTTCATTTTTAACATCTATCAGAGTGTTAGTTGTTGCCATGAATGGTCTACCAAGAAGTATAGTATGTTTTGTACTTTTAGTTTGAACATGTCTAATGTCCAAAACAATAAAATCTACAGTAACTATTAACCCCCCAACTTGTACTAACATATTCTCCATTATCCGTTTAGGATAACGAACTGACCAGTGAGCCAATTTTAAGCTCATTTTAGTAGGCTTAAGTTCCTCTATACCTAATTGTAAGAAAATATAATAAGGCATAAGGTTTTTACTTACTCTGAGGTCAAGCATACCCTTAACTTCTTCACCATTGCCCATAAAACTACTAATAATAAAACTTCTAGGATCTTTCATTTTAGGAGGTAGCTGTTGTTGAAGTAATACACTAGCAACCTTAGAAACTAACACTTTTTCATTAATTTCATATTTTTTCTTTTTTGTGTTGAGATCTTTAAAAAACTTGATATAAGCAAGTGTATTACTTGTAACATCCAAGAAAGACAGATTTATATTAATTTTAGGTAACATGTCATAAAGAGTAGAAAATTGCATATCTTATTTCTTTCTTTCAAACGACTAAGATATGAGACTGTTGGTTTATAGGATCGGTTGCTTTATGTAATTGGGGTGTAGCTACTATCTCCTTGATACTTCCTCTTTCTCATCTGATGGAGAGTCATTAGATGGCACAATTTTCAATTCATCTTCTTTTTTAGTAATCCCTACATCATTAGAAACACTAGTAATGTTTTCGTTTATTTTATCATTGATCACTTTACCACTTCTTAATACTGTTATTGTTTCTGCTTACTTTATTAGGTTTGATAATTCTTGTATTTGAATTGCAATTAATTCATCTAGCTTCCATTTTATTCATAGAAGCTTCAATTGAATGAAACCTGTTCGCGAATTCTTCCTATTTTTGAATTGTAGTTTTCATGAAATCACACAGAGTTTCTTTCAAAGACGGTTTCTTTGTCTTGTTTTGCTTGCAGACTTGAAGGTATTGTTAGAGAGTGCTCAAATGGCGGTTTTTGCCCATAATGCTAGCCAAACAATGATTCCTCATACCTATAACATTGTCACAATTTGCATTAAATCCTTGCGCTGAAAATGGTGATGGAGGCAACCAATAGTTGAAATAGTTTACTGAGGAATGATCCCTCATTCTTCCACCTTATTTATAATTTTTCTACAAGTCTATGTATATTTCCATGTTATCTGAGAGTGGTATCTTCTTTCTCTAACAAAAAGGTATTCTACCTCGTTATACACTATTTCAATGACTAACGAGTTTTCTCTAAAAATTTTATCATAAAATATTTAAATATGGATTGTAAGGCCAATCTCTCAAAAGTTTAAGGACAGTCTTGTTGCAAATTAAAATTCAAGGATACTCCTGAAATACTTGCTAAATTCTAGCGATAATCTATGCTTTTAACCCATTAATAATGTTATTCTTGTTTATATATATATATATAGCAAAATTGATATAAGGGGAAGAATATTTATTATAGTTGATAAGAACATTTATAAATTATAGGGATAAGGTGTAAATATACCCTTAAAGTATATTATAAATATAATATCCACACTTTAAATTTTTAAGCACACAAATATAATGCTGGAGCACTCCTCTTCCGTTATATTTCTTATTCCGTTTTCTCTTTTTATTTTTTATAAATATATTTAAATCTTTTAAAAATTTATAAAATATTTATTTTAGATTCAAAATTATAAATAAATGGTTAATAAAATCTTTATAAAATGTATTTTATTTAGACATATTAAAACTTAAAAAATAATTCCTTTTTAAACATAAATTATTTAAATATAAATATAATTTTCAAAAAATTTTAAGAATTATTAGTTACTAAATTGTAAAAATTATTATTCTTATATATAATTTTATCGAATATAAATTTAATTTAATATATATAAAAAAAAATAAAAAATAAAAAGAGAAAACGGAGTGAGAAGATAACGGAAGAGAGATATCTTATTCTATTTTTTATAATTTCAGGTCATATTTGTATTTTTAAAAACATTAAGTATTAATGTGATATTTATAATATATTTCAAAAATATATTTACACATTATCCCTAAATTTCAAAAAAAAAATATTAAATTATTAATTAGGAGGACAATTTTGTCAGATTAATAAATTAATAAATGATTTTGCTCTAGTTATAAAAATTCGTGCCCTTGCAATGACTCTTACCCTTACTCTAACTATAACTCGTTATGTAACTTCTTAATTATTTACAAAATAAAATTGAAATATAATATTTTTTTCAAGATCTCTCAGTATTAATTAGTTTCTATTTTTGTTTTATTTGTAAAATGAATTAAAATTTCTGCTGAAATAAAAGCTCTAAATGGAATATAATGTTAAGCAGAAACACAAAAAGATAACAAATAGCAGTGATAACAAACTGCAATTTTAACTGTCAATAAGATTCCAAAGATAAATGTTGAAAAAAAAAATCAACCTTCATTTAAAACAGTTAATGTTTTAAAAGGTATCAGTATGACACATCTAAAAAATTCAGAATTTTCTAACCACTTGATGGTGATAAGATGAGAGTCTCATCCAACTATTTGGGAAACCAAACTCTTCCTATAAAATTTTCAATGCAAAAAAGGATAAAATGATTGAAACAGTAAAGCAAGTCAAAGGTATTGCTCTCTCGAACATATGGAGTGATTTTGATGTTCCAGGAAACTATTAAGAAGTTTTCTTTGGAGGAGACATGTTACCAATTAGAGAAACTATGGTGCTGACCGTAATTATCTGCACAACCAATCCTGGTAAAACAAAAACAAGATAGCGGTAGAAATAAGAATATAATGTCCGAGCAAGCACATATAGAACATAAAGTATGCAACTTACCTAGCAAAAGCAGAGGAATTTCAACAAGTCCGACCTTCAGTTCAAACTTCAATCTTTTGAGATCACTAAAGTTCCAAATAATCTAGTCAGGAAATTCAAATAGTTATTGTGACATTTTGATGGCAATTACCACTTGTTCTAAGGTTCAACACTAGAGTTCTAATGTTCTCATTCTTTATTTATTGGATGTTAATAAAAGTGTGTATATAAGCCCACTTACATATTTTAGGCAATCAATTTTGAAGTTCTAAAACAGTAAAAGCTTTAAGTGTGATATTAATGTTATAGATAGTGCAGAAGAAGGGCATATATCACTAAGAGAAAAAATATTAATATGTTGGAGACGCTATTGCATATCACTAAACAAAATTTTGCAATTATATGAATTAAGAAACAACAAGAAGCACCGATCAATTGATCTCTTTTGGCTTCTCCCAAATTCTAACCACTTTAAGCACCGTGCTACTGTATAGTTCATCCAGAAATAAGAAACTACTTCATTTTCCTTTTGACATAATACCATGGGAGACATTCTATATTTGTATAATTCAATAAGAATCATTAGCATATTTTGGATCTATGTAAAAACAGTTTTCAAGGGACAATGATAGATCAGTGAAACTTCTTGTTAAAAGGACAAGTAACAACGAACCAAGGGGGCATCCAAATGGTAGAAACTTGGGATTTCCACCAAGAGGTCTCAAGTTCAAGTCCTAAATTTGATGATAGGGGTTTATGAATTTCGATGTAACAAAAAAATAAAACAAAATGAACCAACTTACCTCTAATTTTGGATTGCTGCTAATTGCACAAAAGAGAGCAAGAAGTATAGCAATAGATGATGTGATGATATAAACTCTCAAGAAACTTACTCTACTGTGTCTTCTGCCTTCAACATGTGAAAATTAACGAGCATTAAAAAATGTATAAAACTTCAGATTATTCAAGAAAATTAGAGAAGAAGAATTTGGTCAACAACCTAATTCCCCAATTAGAAGAGAAATCAACCCAACAACAGAAGAAAAAGTTGCAAGTGTGTTTAGACCATTCTCCTTTGAAATTGATAAAACAATACATAGCAGTTGTATCAATTGAATGACAGCCTGCAATTAAATGCAAATCCTATCAACTTACTGAAGGAGAGTTGAAATTATGATGATAACATTTATCACAAATGAAAATGAATCAATTATTAAATCAGAGACTAATATTAGCCTTCACTCGAATCTGTCTAGCAACCTACAAAATAATGCAACTTCATTGAATGTTACAAATCTGCATGGTAATCTTGGAATCCCAATAATCCTTGAATGAAGTTCAACTATTAGTTGACATATGAAACAAATTATTTAATTCCCTTCTGGCATTTGTTTTTTCAATCATCAAGTTGGGTTGAGTAAAATATATACAAAACAACCTTTTTCTACCAGTTATTAAAATGGTATTGATAGAGTCAGTGTCTATATCAAAAATGAAAGCAGTATTCCAAGTATTGACAGCATTCTGCACTGAACAGCATGTAGCTAACCTTGTTTTCCATATCATTTGCAATGGCAATATAGTTAGTTTTTAATAATCACTACATGCAAAATATCTAATGCAAAACAAATTTAATACCACTGAGAAACCAAATGAGATTTAGTGGGTGTTTGGTTTAGCTTTTTGATACAGCTGCTAACTTTTTATTCCCAACACCGCATCATAGCGTTTGGTTACTGACAGATGTTAGCTATTAGGTAGTCAAAAAACCGTTGTTTGCAAAAGTTCCAAATCATAGCCTTTTTTTAAAAAAGCTCCTACTTTTTTAATTAAAAAATCTAAATTATCCTCTAAAAATAATATTAAATAAAAAAATAAATATTAATATGTATCCTTAATGGTAATTGAACATAGTAATAGCTAACAACTAATAATAATTTTACCAAACACCTGCAACAATCAGCTATTAGATAACACTCACAAGCTATCAGTCACCAGCCACCAGCTAACAACTATAAGCAATAGTTGCTATGAACAGTTAAACTAAACGAAATCTTAACAAAGTCAAAGTATAATGTACCTGAGTTAAGATCAATACATAGACACGAGACTTCCCTTTAGCTACCTTTGTATAACCTAAAATTTAAAATTACTCAGCATGAGAAATACAACAGTTGCAAATAATTGAAGAAAAAGAAAATAAACAGAAAGAGAACATTTATGTAAAAAAATTACTTTTTCAACAAACCTTATTACTGTTTGATTCTAAGAAATGAAAGAAGAAAACTTACGGGAATCAACTACCATCCTGTATGAGAAATCAGAGCCGTCAGTTCCAGATGGTCTCCCTTGTTTTCTCGGCTGCATCTTCCTTTTCTCCTTCTCTGCTGTTCTCGTTCCAAATCAGCAGATGTCAAGCAGACAAAAAAGATCGAGTCCTGGAAATAGTAATAAGTTTCACAGTTTCAATTTTGACCCCTAAAATTTTCCCTTGTCTTTTTTTGTGTCCTCCTTCTCTATAAACATCTATTGCATTGTTATTTCCAATAGTAATGTCTAAATTTAATATATACATTAATTTTGCTTTGGGGAGCTGCAGCTGCTACTGTCACAGCTAAGAACTACTGTAAAATTTTATTTTATATTAAAAAATATAATATATCAATTTATTATAAGCCAATGACACCAGAAGACTACAGATTTATAGCTTAATAAGGAAAGTATATTAATTTGGTTATTCATAACTGACTCGTAAAACAACTAGAAAAATTGTCTAGCATGTCATAATTTAATAAGATAAAGTTATCAAGCATTTGTAAGAAATTAAAAGAATGTATGGAAAAAAAAAAAAAAAGAAAGAAAGAATAATCAGATTTCCTGAGTTCTAAAAAATAGAGTTATTTTTTTGTTCACTCAATGTTTTAAGAAACTAAAATTGGGAGAAACAAAAGGTTTTAATTTACCTAGTAAATTAAATAAAAATAAAAATAATGAAAATTGCATCACAAGTCAATTTATATATATATATATATATATATATATATATATAATGCAGGTTATCCATAATCATAGGTGGCAGCACTTTGCTTTCAAATTGAGACTATGAAATCTGAGATAACACCAACTTAATCACAGGATACTGAATTAACTGATTTTAGCTAAGAAATAAATAACAAACAATATAATCTAAAGCATCAGAGTAAAATAATATTACACTTAAAAAAAGGGAAAAAAAAAAGACACTGAAAGCAACCAAATGCAATTTCAGAGATAAAATTTCATAATCATTCTTATAAATTTAAATTTGTTGTTTCCCTAAAGCTAAACACCCTCATATACAAATTACTCTGCTTCAATTAAGTCCCCCATTAAACACAGTTGATCCACCCTCTCTGTTTTTGCCCTTTTTACTCAAAATTTTGCTTGCCCATTACCATAAACAAAAATGCTAAAATTCCTAATTTCCCCTCTTTTTTAAGATTGCTTTTTCAATTACGGTACCCAAAACTCAAAGGGAAATGGACGGAAATTTAAAATAAAAATACAGAGGGAAAAAAAATGAGAACTCACAGCTAAAAAATACAAAAAGGAATGGTGAATTGGCGAGAATTTTGCTCAGATGGATGATCTTCTTGCTGCGATTGTGCTGAAAAGTGAAAACCCTATCCCTTAACTGTGTATTAGCCTTAGCCTTGGCCTGGATTTTCTCTGCCGAATGTACGTTGTCGTTTTGATCGCAGGATTTGGTTCCAGCAAAATTTATATATATACACTACATATAAAATAAAATAAAATTACCATTTTATAACAAAATTTATTATTATTATCTGTTTATACCAATCGCGCATCCGAAATTTGCACTATCTGACCCATAGTATTCAATGTCCGTTCTGTCTGACACAACACATTTAAGGCCCGCGCTGTCTGACGCAGCGCATCCAAGGCCTGCGCTATCTGACACAGTGCAACCAATGCTCGTTCTGTCTGACACAGCGCATTTAAGACCCGCTCTGTCTGATGCAGTGCATTCAAGACCCGTGCTATCTGACACAGCGCAACTATTGACTAAGCTATATTTTTATTTTTTTATTTTTTTTAAATTAATATTTTTTTAATTTTTTATTAAATTAATTTAAAAGTGCAGTCTTCCAATTTTTTAAAATGCTTCACATTTAATTAAAATATTCTAAATATTAACTTAAAATGTTACGCAAAACAATATTAATAAAATGAGAACAACTTTTTAACATTTCTAAATTAATATTAAAAAATTTAAACAACAATCAATCACAAAATAAATAAAAAATAATATAGAAAAAAATAATAACTTACTGATTGTGCGGTTAAACGAAAAATATTTGGAGAATTGAAAAATTAAAGAGTTTAAATATAACAAATTATTATTATAAATAATTAATTTATAAATTGATAAAAAAAAAATAACAACACTAACAAATTTAATATTATGTGTGTAAATTATTAATTTTAACTAAACTTTCTAAAATAAATAATTTAACAATAAAAATATAATATATCAAAAATATTTATTTTTAAAGTTTAATTATTAATTAAATAAATTTAATACTATCATGATTTTAATAAAAATACTATTAACTAGTTTTAGGTATTAATTTAAAAAAAAATTACTTACAGATATTATGCTAATTGAAATAAAAAAAATTGGAGGCCTGCATTTTAAAATTAATTTAATAAAAATTAAAAAAATATTAATTTAAAAAAAATAAAAAATAAAAATATAGCACAGTTTTTTAATGCACTGCATCAGACAGTGCGGGCCTCGCGTCAGACAGAGCGAACATTAAATGCGCTATGTCAGACAGCGCGGGTATCAAATATACGATTGGTATAAACAGATAATAATAATAGATTTTGTTATAAAATGATAATTTTTTTTTTTTTTTAATGGAAAAGCTCGCTTCTTTATATATAAATTACAGAGAAAAAATTATCAGCAACATTGGGTTACTTTTAATTTTTTTTTTATATATTTATTATATAATTTAGGAGAACATAATAAACCTAATACAAATCATTAAATTTTTATTTATCTTATTTATAATTAAATAAAAATTAATTCAGCACAATATAATTGTATATATATGGATTCATCTTACACTCAAACACATTAGGAATATCACATAAACTCAATAAAATCTTTCATCCCATGAAATTGAAATATCCTATGCAACTAGGAAAATGTTGATGTGTATACTTGCAACATCTCTAATGGGAACAGTAATTAATAATTTATCTTTAAATATTTATTGGCGAAAAAAGAATAATTCAAATATTTTCTCTTATTATATATTCATTTATAATTTTATATTTTTTTTATACGTCACATCATTTAAAAATAATATTAATTATTAAAATATTTTAAAATGATAAACGTATAAAAAAAATATAAAATAAAAAATAAAATATATAATGAAATAGGGAATCCGAATTAAAAAAAAAATCTAAATTATGAAAAACAAAAAAGAATGATGTTCACTCCTCTATAGAGTCTAGAGTCATCTTAGTCAAGTTGAAATTTAAATAAAATAACTATTATGTAAAATAATTATTATGAAATCATAAATTTATTTAAAATTTCAAGTATTTTATAATTTTGCGAAACATAAATTTTTTTAACAAATTAAATTAGCTATTAATTATAAAATTACGATTATGGAATAATTATATCATTTTATTTAGGTCAACAATAAGATCTATCAGAAAAAAAAAGTATATAAAAAAAAGTTCAATGAATATTAAATTGCACTTTAAATTATCATAAGTCAGGATGATTTTAATTTTATTTATTTATTTTTGTGATTGAATAGTTATTCCATTCAAAGTTGAACCTCTTTTTATAAGAAATTTAAATGATTTTCTTAAAAAAAATTATAATTTTTTTTTAATCTTCTAACTATAAGGAGATTGAAAAGTACAGAAGCATAAGCTCTTAAACCTTTATTTGTTCTGCTATAAGTATTTAAAGATTTATTATCATTATTATTATTATTATTATTATAAAAAAAAATTATGATTCTAAATATTAAATATTAATTTATTAATTAGATATACTCAATGTCAACTTCACTTTCCTTTGATTTCCAATGGAAAACCATGAGGATACTTTATTAGTGGTTTAGGAAAAAGATTCACATCCATAGCAATCACATCATGAAAGTTGTTTATCTACTCCAAATTAAAATCATGTTCACTTTCTCTAATGGACTCCGTTTTCACATGTTTTTATTCGGAAAAAGAAAAGAAAAAGAAAAAAAGCACTTAATTTCTAGAAGATTGTAATTTGTCAAATTTACAAATGATTTTAAATTTTATAAAAAGTAGACGCAGAGAGAAATTTTTTATAAGGGAGATGATATTCACATTCTTGAAATAATTTTTATCCTTTACTTTTTTTATTTTATTTTGTCATTTAATTTGATATCTTATTATTATTAATCTTGAAAAGTTAATTTATTTTTATTCTTCTTAATGTTTGCCTTTTATTATCTCTAAAAAAAATTCACTTATTATATTTTAATTTTGATAAAATAAAAAAATTGCACATTTTAATATTTTAAAATATATTTTCACTATATACATAACTGCAATAAGTGTTGAATACTTTGAAAATACAATGTTACATGAAAAATTATTTGAAAATGCTATTGATTTTTAATATTTGAAAAATATTATAAATATATTTACATTATAATTGTTTTTTATAATTTTAAATAATTAATTTTATGGGTTTGATTAAACAGTTTGAATTTTTTATCTCATTTTTGTATCTTATTTTCTGTTTTATATTTTTTTTATCCGTCATATCATTTTTTTAATAAGTATTTTTGCAATAAAAAAAATATAATACATGAAATGAAATTTAAAATGAGACAAAAGATCCGGACTATTGATTAGAAAATATTGAGATTATTATTGGAAAGTAAAAATATTATTTTTTTAATAATAAAAAATTAAATGATTGGATTAAAAATAAAAAAATTTATTAGCAACAAGAAATTTAATAATTATTTGAAGTTATAATCAATTATGTTTTTAGTGAAATTTAAAAAAAAAAAAGGAGAAAACAAGATAATAGTAATGATGTTGGTGTATGATATATAAAATAATTAAATGAAACATATGAAAAGCCGTTGTTGGTGAAAATGGCAATTTACAAGATTTGTTATTTTTAGCATTAAAGTTTTTATATTAGAATTTTTTTTTTTACAATTTATAAAAGATAAGCATAGTATTTAAAGAAAAAATAAAGGTGGATTAAGTTTTAAACATAAAAAGGGTAGAATAGACAATTTAAATTATAAAATTAGAAAAATAAGTGTAAAAAACTATTTGAGGTTTCAATATTATCTCCCTTGTTATAAATAAGTTTTAATTTAATAGTAATAAGGACATTAAAAGAATTAAAAATTTTAAATTTTAAATTTTAATTGGAATAATTTTTTTTAATAAACAATTTAGAGCAAAATATATTTTAAGATGAACCTCATAATTTTTTTTTTGAAAAATTAATAAAAAAATTTAAGTTGTATATATATTTTTTTTTTGAATTGATAAATAAAAGATTAATATAATATAAGATGAGTATCAATATTTTATGTCTTACCTGTTTACTTAATTATTAAATTTAAGTATTTTTTCCGGTAAATAATACTATAGATCATTAAGCTATTAGGTTTTTATATTTTGATCACAAAATGAAAAATTGTTACGGATTAATACCTAAATTTTTTAAAAAGTTTTACCCGATAATCATTTATCAAGTTTTTTGTCTAATCGAAACACATGGTGTCCACATTAGTCGATGGTGATGACGAAACATGCCACGTCATTGACACCTGAATTTTTATTGATATTGATGAGTCAACATTCACATCAACGGTAACATGGTAATCACCAAACTTTGAGAATTATTTTAATGTGATCACTAAATTTTAAAAAAATTTCATTGACCGCTCACTTAGTAAAAAAAAAAGGACTGGATTGGTATACGTAAATGACACGTCAGCTGATGATGCTAACTAGGAGTCTCACGTCATGTCCACGTCACAAATATTTATCGCATCATAAGGTGTAAATCTATTTTACCATATCTAATATGTCAAAGCGTTGATCTCTACATCCAACACGATAACGCTTCTTTACACGATTTTGAGTTTGACACCATCGGGATAAGATGGTAAAACAAAACTACATAAATTCTTTCTATCTAAATTCTCAAATCTTAGCTTATCCATTTCTCTCATAGAGCCACCAAATACCCTTCTCAAAGAAAAGAGGGCCATAAAGACCACCATATTCAAGAAGAATTAGAAGAAGCGCGGTCAATGAGCGTTGGTCATGGGCGATCGACAAGCATAGAAAACACCCTGGTAGTTGTGGTAATGCTAGAGGTATGCACTACCATATGATCCTCTTCGACAAGTACCATCCTGGGTATTTTAGAAGGGTCAGTATGCGATATTTTCACAAGTTGAGGAACAAATTCTACTGCCCTATCTTCATCATCGACAAGTTATGGTCAATGATCCTTCAAGAAGTGAAAAACAAAGCTAGTAAGGACAACGTGTTGATGCTCAATGTCACTTAGTTTGGCTACTTCAAAGTATTGGATAAAAGTATGTTACAAGAAAATCAGCCGATTATGGTAAAAGGTAAACTGGTATTCAAGATTGTTGAGAAAAAGATAAAGGAAAATTGTGGAGTTGTTGTCCGTACGGCTTAAACTTATTTTGTTTTGCTTTGTGAACATTGAATTTTTTATATTTATGACTACTTTATTTGTCACATCCCCCACTTCAGGAGATATGTCGGTCTTAGGGAATGGGAAGGCGTAAGGCCTCCTAATCACGTAAAACCCCAATTAATAATTTTACAAAAATTTTTTGGTAAAGTTTCATTTGTTTGTACACCTATTACCTAGGACCAAGTCCCTCTCTTCAATAAATTTCAATACACAACCTGCATAAAAGATTACACTTCCAATAATCCCATCCTTATACCCTCAACTTCATAAGCAAATTTTTCATCTATAAAACTTTGATAAATTCCAAGTCATTATTTGCATTATCAACAGTAATTATATTCATTAGGTTATTACCATCATATATATATAACTAGTAATCATCATTTATTTAGCATTTGACATTACTTACATAACCAACTGTTACTTAATTCTTTACAAACTATGAAGCATCTAAGATCCAAAATTAAAAAAAAAAAAATAGAGATTGTACTTAGATATGATTGGTTCACAGCAGAAGAAAGGCAGAAGCTGGAACCTCACTATTCTATCAATCCCCTGGAAAAAAAAAGTTAAACCACTAAAGGGCGAGATAACTCTCAGTGAGTAATATATATATGTCACTTCACTTGTGAGGCTAAGTTTAGAGAAGTAGCACACAAAAGAAGTGATAAGCTCAGTAAATGTAAGATACAAATTAAATAAACAATAAAGATAGTCAAACAGATTAGCAATTGGAAATATATAGCAACAAAAAAATGAAACAATGGTCAATGATACAATCAATATTCCAAATATTTTCAATTGATCAAAGGAATAGCAATGCATGGTTTGCAATAATGATAAATTTTCAATATGTATATAGAAGCAGAGGCTATAGCTGGTAGCATGCTTATCACTCATACAACTGATCATATTATATGCCTTACAACACCCCTCCTAGTTGGGATCTTCTGTATAATCTCATTGTGCACAACGTCTGATACAATTGTTATCCTACTATATCAAGTGAGTAGGCCTGTCATTAGTATATTAGGTTTGGATCCAATTCAAAGTTCATAATTGGCCTTGAAAAGATGTTTCATAGTCAATCATTTTCAAGGTTACAATGAACATTGATCCAATAATTAAGGTTTCAATTATTCAAAAATTCAAAGCAACGAAACATTAATAAATATCATCTGGATTCAAATTCAAGTAAAATGACATATATACATATTCACCTTTACAATTCAAGCTCCAAAAACTTAACCTTCCACTCTAACATAAGCAAAAGGAATGATCCAATGGCTCTTCTTCTTTATCTTTGTCTTTTGAAGCTACAAAAGCAATTAGATAGTCTTAATACTCAATTCACTTTAATTCCATATAATGTGAATCAAATTGTAACTATCCCTTTCAATTTTCTATAATTTGGTTTATGGCAATCTAGTTACTTTTGTTAATATTTCTAGTTATACTTATCCAATTACTTCAATTCTTTTTTATAATTAAACTAGACATATGAGACTTTAACATATTAAAAATTCAGATTTTTCTGGTTACTACACCAATTATGGTAAATTTTCAATATCAGTTTTGCATCTTGAAATATGTCCTGCAAATTTTACCCGAGCAATCTCTACTGTTTTATTCATATCTCAATATGTAGATGTCCAAATGATATTCTGTTTTCTCTGAAATCTATCTAAGACATAAGGTAACATCTTTTAGTTTTAATTTTTCTCTGATTTTGAACTTAAGGTACTCAAAAATATAAATTTTCAGTCAAAACCTTAACCCGAGTCAGTCTTACCCAGTGTCCCATATCTCTCAATACAACACAAATTTAGTAAAACTTCCTTAAAAACATATTCTAATCATTCATATCTACTATGTTTTTTGAATTTCCAAATTCCCAATTCAAGGGCACGAAAATCTAGCCTCAAAATTTTGTCCAAACACAGAAATTTCAAAATTTTCAAGGATTTGTCTCTAATCTAACTTTCTTTTTCCAATTAAACCTCTAAACTACCAATAAAACTTATTAACTCAAATTATAGTGCTCGTTTGAAATTTTACCTCTTGAAGTCTTGAACAAAATTTTCCTTAAATCTCCAACAATTTTGAAGAAGAGAAACTTTAGAAATGGAGATATGAAAATTGATCAAGATAGAGAGTGGTTTGAATAAGTGAGATGAAGCAAAAAATTTTAGAAAGAAATGGTAGAAATTTCAGCCAAAACTTGGAGAAGAAGATGAAGATGAAGATTTTCTTTTTAATTATAATTATTTATAGAATTTTATAGCCAAATATAAATTTGGAAAAATAAAATTTAAGAAAAAGGAAAGAAAAATATATATACTCTATTTTATATCTAAATTAATTTTGTTAAAATTAAACAAATTATTTTTTGGTGGAAATTCTTCCACTTGGCTGGCCATTTTACTCCAATTATTTATTTATTTTTATTTATTTATTGGTTAAATTACTTTTTTGACCTACACTTCTCAAAAATTATAAATTTGTCATTTTCTTCTTATTATTTTTCTATCTCTTTTACTTCTTTACTAAAACATTTAAATTTTATTAATTTCACCCAATTCTATTTTTAATTTATTTATTGTTCATCCAATTTTAGGTGTGTGAAGAAAAATTGGATAAAAAAATGCTTTAGAATTTATTAAAAATCGAAAACGAGAGGGTGTTCAACTTAGGCTTTTCTTTTAAATCTTTTAATTGATTTAATTAATTAGCACCAACTTTTTTTAATCCCCTAATTATTTTTCTCACGATACTAAGTCTTCTAATTTAGGTATTTCATAATTGTCTCTAACTAATACACTTATTAAATTTTATAAAAATGTAACTATCGATACTCGTTTTGTAAAATTATTCTTAATCATTTTATAATTTAATTAGGATTATTATATTATTATTATCATTGTTTTGGTACTTTTTGATTTAAATTGATAGGAGTTACTTTGCTAGTATTTAGTTCTTTGACTTTTGCATCATCAATTATGTGATGTGATAAAAATTTGACATATGGAGATAACGTGGCACTCATAGTCAGTATTATCAGCTGACGTGTCATCCATGTGTGTTGATGAGACCTTTTTTCTGATGAGTGAGCAGACAATGAAAATTTTTCAAAATTTAATAATCACATTAGAATAATTCTCAAAATTTAATGATCACCATGTATCAGTAATGTGACAGTGACGTGTCATACTCTGTCATTACTATCGACTGATGTGGACATCACAAGTTCCAACTGAAAATCATTGGAGTTTGTGATCAAAATAGAAAAATCCCAATAATTTAGTAATCAGTAGTATTGTCACGACCCAAATCTGGAGTCATAACCGGCGTGAAGTTAGACTGGAGTCTAATCTCATAAGCCTAGCAATTACTATAGCTATAACCTATGTGTAATATCTGCCATTTTTGAAGTGTAATTATCAATTTTATTTTGTTTGCAGAATTTTAAAATTTTAATGAGAAGTTTGGAAATTTCAGAAACTTTGTCTTGAATTGCAGCAGGATTCAGTGTTGGCCATTACTTGCTCTTAAAGACATATTTGGGCAAAATGTAAAATATGAAAATTGTTAATTTATGTTTTAACTATAATTCTGCAAAGTGGTTTGATAAGATTCTGAGTAGGTGATAAGTTGTGTCTATTTGAGCAAGGCAGGTTCGAATGAGAACTCCTGCAGGGATGCAGTATGTGTTTGTAATTTCTGGGAATGACTGAGGCAGAATTTGTTGAAGTTGTAAACATGAAAAATGTTTCTGTGTGTGTTGAGATGATGCCTGTAAAATTTCAGAATTTTTAGAT
>CANXYC010840710.1:0-11698 GCA_948193065.1 Aleurites moluccanus
TATATATATATATATTTATTTTTTTATGTTTTTAATCTAATATATATATATATATATATATATATATATATATATATATATATATATATATATATAAGCCTATATTACAAATAAATGAGTAATTTGCAAAAAGCTTTTTCTTGAAACCTAAGAAGCAAACCTTGAAAAAGTTATGTTCCTTAATATCTAGGAAAGGTATTAATAATTTTTAGCTATATGTGATTCTTGTAAACACATGTTAGGTTTCTTTACCATCAAGTTAATTGAAATCAGAATAATTTGATCTCATGCATCTTCTTAAATTATAAGATTCTCTTCATTCACCATTATTATTAACCATCATTTTCCGTTCGATTTTCGACAAACTTTGATTATCAAGTGCTCAATTCCCTCTGCAAAAATTTTGACAGGCGCAAGACTATAGATTGATCAGCTATGCTGAATTTTACTTGTGATCAGTTGAGACATTTCGATCTTCGGTTGGAGAATTTCTTGAATTGTTTTACTAGAAATACTAAATACGGTGCATGGTAGCAATAGCAACGTCAATTGTCATAATTTCCAGCACTCACATTGCATGTCGTTCTGCAAAACGTGCTTGTCAAGGCCATATGTCGTATGTCGTTTGGTCCTCTCAATGGAGGTAAATTGGCCATGGAGAGATTCATTGATTATAATCAGGTTTGACCATACACAACCACACTGAATGCTGCTGAAACCGAATTAAAGATTCTGCTCGCACAGGAACATCCTAATTTTAATAAATTTCAGGTTAGCCCATCAGAAATTTTTGCATTTGATATATATGTGTTTCTTGATCCTACTAAAATTTACTTTTGTTTATATAAATAAATTTCAAGTATACAATTTATTTACAAACTATAAAATTTGATTTGATCATATTGAATTAATTTCATATCAAAATAAGAGAACAATGGAACAAAACGGAAAATAAGTTAAGTTGAATTTCATGCAATTGAATTCATTAAAGTATGAAATTTCAAATGAATTTCACAATATTTTATGGAATTAATTTACACCAAACAGTGTCTATTACCAAATTTTATGAAGCTTATGCTTTTCCTCAATTTGCATAGAAGAGTGCTGTTGCAAAGCTGTAAATGAGTGAAAAGGAAGCAATTGTAGTGGGAATACTTAAACAGAATTGAACAAGGCTCAAAAGGAAAAGAAATCTCATGAAGCATACGAAATTGAAATGTTGCTTGTTGAAATGCTCATCTGCAAGGTATTATTTGTTGAAATGCTTATAATAATTAAAGTGAAATTAAGTGTATATGCTTTAAATAAAATAATATTGTATCTCAAAATTATATATTGATCCTCATGCAATCTAATTTCTTGTTGATGCATCTCTTTATAATAGGGAGATTGTAACAAGGCTTTAACCTGTGAATGCCTAAGTGATCATGAATAAATTTCTGATGCGCACCAAGCTCTATATAAGCATGGACGTAACCAGCAAATTTTATTAGGGGTTAAAATTAGTATAATAGCAAATTAAAGGGTCAATTAAATTTTTTTTTTAGGAGGGACCGATTAAAAAATTAAAACACATATATATATTA
This sequence comes from Aleurites moluccanus, assembly GCA_948193065.1. Taxonomy (NCBI): domain Eukaryota; kingdom Viridiplantae; phylum Streptophyta; class Magnoliopsida; order Malpighiales; family Euphorbiaceae; genus Aleurites; species Aleurites moluccanus. The sequence goes on from CANXYC010840710.1 coordinate 1,587, forward strand.
AAGATTTTAGGAGAAATTGGGACCATCCCTGATCCCTCTTTAATTACGTTACTGTATATAAGGTGAGGACTTATTGGATTATTCAAAGTAATTACTCCTTCTGTTTCATTTATATAGACAAAATTTCTATTTTAAATATTTCATTTAGATAAGTAAATTTATTTGAAATAAATTTAGTTTAAATTACAAAGTTTATTTTGCCCTTTTTTGAATTGTAAAATACATTAATTATTTGATAATTTCTATATAATGATAAATAATTTTTCATACTGCATTAAATTAAATTACATTACCAAAGATAAATTAAAATATCTTTTATTGATTTTTCCTTTTCTCTTTATACTATTAGATACTATCCAATAAATTTTTTTATTTGAATACAATTTTCATAAACAAACAAAACAACAAAATGAAAATAACAGTAATTAATGTATTTAGGGCAAATTAGGAAAAAAAATAAAAAAAATAGTTAAAAAAAAAACTGTTATTTCTTAATTTTTGTGTAAAAATAATTGTGTTTATATAATTGAAACGGAGAGAATAAGTTATTCTTCTTAACTAATTAATTGACATTTAACACTCATTTAATTTTTTAACAATGTTCATGGAAAAAAAAATGCAGGCAATTCTTCATATTATGTTAGACCATCTCAAAGAAGAAGCTTCAAAATGTTGGGAAGAATTTATTAGAGTTAGAGAATGCCTTCAGTATCCACCAAGCTCCCAAGATGACCAATTTCACAGTCAGTACTAGTTTCAGTGAATTTGAGAGGCTTGTTAAGTTGCTTAAAAACGATAACAATAAATATTAATTTATATGTAGGAGTTTCTAAACTTGCATAATTTCTCAACAATTTTGTATATGTAGGGAAAATAGTATTATGTACCATAGTGAATAAGGATCTTAATATTTGCTTATTGTTGGTTGATGATTTATGGTTTTTTATTTTTTATAATGCTATTAGTTTAGAGTTGACGCGGTTAATTTAATTCATTTAAAAAAAATTATTTTACTATTTTGCCCTTGAGAATTTTTAATTCTACAAAAATTAAATCAAATATTTTATGAGTCTAAATAATTATAATTTTATAACTTAGAATTAAATTGTTGTATGTTGAGTCCGTCCATATATATTAATAATTTTGTTTTAATTTTTGGAAAATGTACGACTCCTTACAATAAATTGTACATAATTTAACTCTGCATATGTGTAAAGTGCTCCTTATTTTGAATTCAGATATTCTATTTTATTTATTGTATTATTTTTTATCTCATATTTTTTTTATGCGTCGCGTAATTTTTTTAAAATATTTTCATAATTAATATTTTTTTAGTAATAATATGACACATAAAGAAATTTATAAAATAAAAAATGAGATATCAAATAAAATAAATGATTCAAATTATTTTATTTTAATTTTTTAATAAAATATGAAGCAAGATTTAAAAAAATATCATCCAACACTCTTAATTTTTTTATTTCTTCTCTAAAATATTTTAAAAATTCATTGTCTTTCTCCTAAAATATGAGAAGATAGAATTGATTCTCTATCTCCTCTTTATTTTTTTATTATTTCTCTCTCATTATCTCTTTTTGCATTTTTTTTATATAATAAAAAATTTATAATTTTATTAATTAAATAATAAAATAAAAATATTTGATTGTACGATTGATAATTATCAATTTGAGATAAAAATATTTTTTTCAATTGAAAAAATTTCAGTTCATAATAACAACTCTTACTTATCATCAGATTTTATTGATTTGAAAGAGGCGGATTGAAAATTAGTCTCTAAAAGTTAAGTATTTAAATATTTAAATAATTTTTTAATTGTCAATTCCTGTATTTTTAGATGATAATTGAATTTTATAGTTAAACATTCAAATATTTCTATAAACAATGAAATAAAAAGTATTATTGAAATATATATAAATTTTTTTTAATGAAATATGCATAATTTTTTAAGATAAATTAAAATAGAAAGTTAAATTATTTATAATATATTAGGTAGTTATTGGGATGACCATAATATAAAGTTGGAAAAAAGAAGGAACTATTCTCACATGAGCGAGGAACCCAAGGAAACGATTTTATGGGGAATGCAAAGTTGTCTACGCCTCTCATCTTCCAATCAAAACTCCTCTGTTTTTCTCTGTTATACCTTTTCACCACTCTGTTTTTAGCTCTTTACACTTCTCTCTATCCAACCAAATGCCTCTTCAGATCATCTCCTTTCGATCCTCTTCAGGTTCCTCTTTTTTCTTATCCCTCTTCCTATGGAGAACACAAGTACGCTATTCCCACCCATCGCTCCTCTTGCTCCTCCCCTGTTTCTTTCTCTGGTACGCTTTTTTTTTTTTTTTTGAATTATGAGTTATTCTTGTTCTTTTTGAAATTTTAATTAATGGATATTGATTTTTTTTTTTCTAGATTATTGGACGGCACTGAAGGAGATCCAAGAATTGTGTTGGAATTCATCTGGGATTTCTCAGGGCTTGAGGTATATGGAAGGAAAGAGTGAGAGTTTCGGTGGGAATTTCAATACCCAGAAGAGGATTTCTTATTTTCATCATTTAAATGATAGTGTGGAGATTCCGTGCGGATTCTTTAAGAAGTTTCCAGTTAGTATTTCTGGTCTGTTTTATTTGTTTTGTTCGAATTCCTGAGAATTCATTTCCCTTTCACCTGTTTACAGTTAACAATTCACCAATGCTGTCTTACCACCTTAAAGAATAAGAATTTAAATTTTTTTTTCATTCTCGTTGAAATTGAAATTTAATCTTCAATTAAAAAAGCTTTTCTTTCTTTGTTATTCTTGTATAATTCAGATCAAATGGCAATGGAGAAGTGTAATGGAATTGTTTTAGTCTCAGCAATCTTCAATGACCATGACAAAATCCGGCAACCAAAAAGCCTTGGATCCAAAACTATAGAGAATGTGTGTTTCTTCATATTTGTGGATGATATTACCTTACAAGGACTAGAAAATCATCAATTAATATCAAGAAAATCCCAAGAATATAGAATAGGTGTATGGAGAATTGTCAAGGTTTCAAGCAAATTTTTATATGAAAATCCAGCAATGAATGGAGTAATTCCTAAATATTTAGTTCATAGACTATTTCCCAACTCAAAATTTAGCATCTGGATTGATGCAAAGCTGCAATTAATGGTGGATCCATTACTACTGATCCATACATTAGTAGTTTCAGAGAAAGTGGACTTGGCAATATCAAAGCATCCGTACTTTATACATACAATGGAAGAGGCATTGGCAACTGCAAGGTGGAGAAAATGGAGGGATATTGATGGTTTGAGGCTACAAATGGAGACTTATTGTGAGAATGGCTTGAAGCCATGGTCACCTATTAAATTTCCTTATCCCTCAGGTAACTTTTATTTTTCATTTCTTGATATTAATTATATATGAAAATTTTTAGAAGATGTTTGAAATTACCAATTGAGTTACTGCCAAGAAAAACATTATATTGAAAATATTGAATAGAGGTTATTAAAATTTATTCTTAATGTTCTAAGTAGTATCTAAAATGATAATTTTCCAAAAAAACTTATTAAACATTAATGTCAAATAAGTTTAAATCTTTCTTTAAAATCATCATAATTTGCAAATGCATGCCATTGGAAAATTCTCATTAGAGTTAATGAAGAACCCTAGTACTAATCAATTAATTCCTTTTGTCCTTAGGAGAAAATATGTAGTAAATTAATCAATGCAATAATCATGTTTAGCTTTATTTTGCCAATATGAGAAACAAGCTCCATTTGGTTTTCTTCTAGTGATCAAGGGTTGTTGAGGGGTAGGTTCTAGCTGTATAATTGTGCTTAGTTTAATAATTAAGAAGCAAATGACTTCCTTGGTAGCTTATTCAGAGCATCTTTTAGTGTTGCTGAAGTTATGTGGATAGTGGAGGAGTTGTAATGAGAAAGGAAAAAAATAAGAACCTTGGAGATTAAAAGTTTGCACTAGTCAAATGTAATTAGCCTTTATAAAAGAAGATAGAAATGCTGAAATGATGAAATAGTTAGTAAATCTAATTTTTTATCTATAGCCTCATACAAATCAAATTTTCAATTAATTTTGAAGGTCAAAAATTTGTAATTAATTGTATTATTACCTCATTAAAAATAATTAATTAAGGAGGTAATAATTAATATTGTTATTATATTAGTACAGAACATAAGTATCTTTTTTCTCATCTAATTTTGTTTGTTTGTGTGTTGCCAGATGTGCCAGATAGTGCTTTGATCTTAAGGAAACATGGAGCCAAAAATAATCTATTCTCATGCCTTATGTTCAATGAGTTGGAAGCATTTAATCCAAGAGATCAATTGGCTTTTGCATATATTAGAGATCATATGAGCCCAAAGCTCAAGTTAAATATGTTTGAAGTTGAGGTTTTTGAGCAGGTGGTCTTAGAGTACAGGCACAACCTCAAGAAAAATAGGGTCAGTGCCAATGGAAAATCAAGATCTGAAAGAATCAAAAGGGTTAATCAAGATTTTTTTGTTAATAGTACTTGTTGTGGTAAGTGCCACAATTATCTATCTGAAATGTGGGGTGAATCCCATATTTGATATATATATATATATATATTTTGTATTTTAGCACAGAAATTAAAGAAAAAGGGATAATTAAAAAGAAAGAAAAAAGAAAAAAGTGAAAGGTAGCTAACTAACTAACAACCTTTCACAGGGAAAAGCTGACAAACAATATTAGGTTGTCAGGGCATGATCCTTTAGCTTTTACTTAGAAATTTCATCATTTGTTTGGCAACCGCTGGAGAATTTTTTTTTTCCTTTTTTTTTTTTTTTTAAATTATGCAAGATGTACGTAGGTTTTTAAAATCTATTATATTAGTATGTAAATATTTTTTTTCCTATAATTTTTAAATTTTTTAAAAACAATCTCATTTAAATATTTTTAGCCATTATCACTAAATAAAATATTGATTATCATATCACTTGTTATGTTAAATATTAAAATTAAAAAATTATATTATTATTGTTTGCTTTTTTTTTAAGTCTATTATTTTAGTATTTAGATAATACTTTTTATATGACGAGCTTTTTAATTTTTAAAAAATAATTTTATATAAATATATTTAACCATTAATTAATCATCAAAATATTAATATATTATAAATTTTTTTTCTTATCTTTCCTAAATCTTGGATATTGTAGTGTTGTAAATCATCACTTTAGTTTATTAACAAACACTTATATGGATTAATTTTAAAAATTAAAAAACTCGTTAAATTAAAAAATTTGTTTAGATATTAAATTAGTAAATTTAAAAAGTTCATACATTAATATTATAATTTTTAAATTTTAATGACATAGCAAGTATTGGTCCCATGTATTTATTATTGCTATCAGTTTGTTGTGCTTAAATTACCTATTTATTACTGACACCCTTATTTAAATAAGTGGATCAACGAAGATGAGTGAAATTGTCGCCCCTAATTAACAACAAATTTGTAACAATTGAGCAAAACATGACTGAAATTAAAGCTTTGAAGCATAAAACCATTTGTAGATTTTCTCGTGGACTAATTAACCAACTTAAGCGGCTCAACCTTGTTGGGTGCTTCCTACATCAAAGGTTAATGTTAGGACTTAGGAGGGCAACTACTATAGAACGTAAAACTTATAAATTTTCCATTAAAAACATAATTTTTAATATAAAAGATGAAAATTACCTCCTTATTTTTAATTTGACTGATTATTATTTTATTATTTTTTATATGACAAAATTTATTTTTAATATAAATATAAATTTTAATTTTAATTTTAATTCATATTTCAATAAATAATTTTACTATAAATACATATCAAATGAGATCATTACCTTTTTTTTTATATTCATATTTATTTCATAATATCAATATTTCATATTTGTTTAAAAGATTAATTTTTCATATTCAACATGTATCTTTTAAAATTTTAATTTAATTTATATGTTAATGGCTTAATTTTGTATTTATATTTCTCATATTCAACATTATTTATTTTTTATTAAATTTAATTTAATTTACATAGTAATGACTTAATTTTAAATATATATATTTATATTTTCATAAATTAATACCTCCAATTTATTTATTTTTATTAATCTTTAATTCATTTTTTTTTCTTCGAGGAATTAGTTTAATTTTCTTTGCTTATATATATATATATAAATTCCTTATTCTTTATTTGATTTGATTAAAAAATATAATTCTAATCTTGTAATAATTGTTAAATATATCAACATTACTCTATAAGTACTCTTATATCATTATAAATATGCGTAATTCAAGTATTCTTAATGTTTTAACTTCAGCCATGGTAGGTTTTTTACTTCTTCTTTTTTCTTTCATAAATCCTATTTATAGATTTAATTGATTTTTATTATGCTATTTTTTAAAATTTCATTCAATTATCTATTTTTTTTATTAAGCATTTTATTCTTCAATATTAGAATTGTACAGGACAAATAATTAATTTAAATATAAAAAAAAAATTCATAAATTTTCTAAATTATCAAGTATTTTTACATTTACATATATAACATAACGTTAATTACACAAAAAAAAATCATGAAATTTTATGAAAATTGTAATTTTTGTAAAATGTTTCAATTTTGGCAAACTGGATAAAAAAATTTTAAATTTTAACAAATTTTACAAATAAACGAATTTTGATTAAACTTCGGTTGTCAGAGCTAATATGATAAATTTTTATTTATATTTTTGTAGCAGTGAGCAAAATAAATATTTGATATTTGTATTTGACAAATTATGTAGTGCCGTCAAAATTTCAAAATGCAACTACAAACGACGGATTCAATTAGCAGGTTTTCTCTTCATGATATTGTTCTCTCTCTTTTCTCTTTAAGTTTTTACAGTTTTATTTTCAGATTTAAGAAGTGTTTGGATGTCCTTAAAATGAATATAAAACGCCGTTTTGAAGTTTAAAAAACATTAAATAAATTTTTGAAATGTTTGATAAGTTAATTCAAAATGCTGTTTTGAAATTTAAAAATAGAAAAAATTTAAACTAGACATATTAACTTATTTTAAAACGAAATTTTTAAAACTCTGTTTTCTAAAATTTCATTTACACCCAAACACCCCCTTAGATTTAAAGCTATTATCATCAAGAAATTACCGGTGATAGTCACAAATTTCTTTATCTTCCTTGTTTATGGTTTGTCTTTCCTTTTTTTTTTTTTTTTTTAATTCATATTCATGATGGTTGTTTTGATTTTCATCATTGTGATGAAAATATCTATCATTTTTGTGATGGTTTTAGAAAATTTGATTTGAAAAACACATATTAGTAAAAAAATTTATATTAATTTATCTAAAGATCTCTTTTTTTTTCAGACAATCACATTTATTTTTTAAAATAGGTACTGTTAAGCCTATTAGTCTTCAGAGTTTCAAAGAGTTTTGGCTCGAAGCACTGCCAGGAGTTCATGCCTCCTTAACTCGGTCTCATAGCTCTTTCAATTACCATTAATAAGATCTAAAATTTGTTTCACCAGTAATCTTATGACTTGTTATCTTTTCTTCTGTGATTATCTTTATATTTATTGTTGTATTTTCTCTTTAAAATGAATTTTAAGAACTTAAATCATGATAGGATAAATTTATGAAAAAATGTCGTAATCGTTTATTAATATGAATGTATTTTATGTTTTGTTAATATATATATATGACCTTTCAATTAGTTAAGTTGGTGGTTTGGTTTTAATGATTAGTATGATTCAATATTTCAAGTAATAATTTCCAATTCATAATTAAAGGAACCAAACCAAACCTATATGAAATTATTCTACAAAACGAGATAATAAACCAAAATTTACTCATATATATAATCTCACTCGAACACATTGCCTCATAGGCTCGTACAATTCTCATTTTCAAACAATTCATATATAAAAATTGTTGAATTGAAAAGAAAAAATAAATTAAAATGTCTAATAAAAAAACACTTTAATTATGATTCCTAAAAGAGTTAATTATTATGATATCTTTATATTTTGATAAATTATATTAAAAAATCATGTATTTTTAAAATTATATTAAAAAATTTATATATTTTAGTTTCGTTAAAATTCAAACTCATTCTATTAAAAAATCCGTTAAATTTATATGAAAAGTGAACATTACACCTTATTTTTTAATCTAATTTTCACTCAAATATTATCACTCTCAATTATACTAAATGTTTATTTTCACCACCACCAAATTTAATAATATATAATATAAATTAATTAAATTCATTCAAAACCCAAATAAAAATCAACTAAACCCATCAACAATAACCTTTCAAAACCCAAACAAAAATTAATAGTGAAAACTCATAAATTAAACATTTTAGCAATAAAAATTAAAAAATTAAAGACATAAAGATTAAATAAAAAATAAGTTAGTGGTTTCAATAAAAATTCTCAATAGAATCAAGCCAATGCAGACTCCGTGCTTAGAGGATTCATCGATCCAAATCGACATTTTAGTCTTTATTGTCAGTCACCATTTATTTAGTCTCCATCACTGTAAATCATCACCAATAGCGTCATCATCACTGCCATATCTCTATCTCTCCAAGGTCATATTCATCCTCTGTATCTGAGACACATGGCTTGGACTTCATCTCCATTGCCATCATCAGCCATCATTGATTTGTGCTCCGTCACCGCAAATCGTCACTACTTGAAAATTGTCTCCAGCACAAATCTTCTCCATTACTCTGTATCTTTCTCTGTTCATTTTCTTTTAATTTTATTATTTGCTACTCTTTCGAGTTATTCTAAAATATTGAGAAAAAGCTCAGGTACTAATAAATGGAGGAAAAACGAGTATGGGTTATTAGTTATGAGCATATGGGTTATTAGGGCAATTTCAACCGGATTGCAAAATAATGTATAATGTCATTTTGCAGTAGATTGTAATCTCCAACCGGAATGCAATTTTGCACTGCAAAATGGTGTTGATGAACAGTAGAACACATTCATTAAAGTCATTTTTTTTATTTTTTTATTTTATGTATAAAAAATTTATAATTAAAACCAATATTTTACAAGCCCATTATTATTATTATTATTTACTTTTATTTTAAATAATATATTAATAGTAAATGAGTCATTTTAATTAATAAATTATTATAATTTAGTTTGTTATATTATCACTTTGTTGAATTAATAATTAAATTTTTTTTAATAAATATGCAAATCATATTTATTTATGGGCAATTAGTGAAATATTATAAAAGAGTGGGGAATTATAATTCAAAGAATAGAGAAGTATAATATTGACAACTCAGATTCAGTTTTAGAATTTGTTAATTAGTTTAATTATTCTGTTACAGTCAGTTAAATGATTAGAATAGTTAGATGGTAAACAGTTATTTTTTTCTTGTATATATATACTCAGTTCATAGTAATAAATCGATAGCGTGAGATTCATTTTCAAGATTTCACAAATTGTTTCATGGTATCAGAGCAGGAGAACTGCTTCTAGATTTTTCTTTCGAATTTTTTTCCAGATTTTTTTTCTATCAGATTTTTTATACTGTTCATTGCTTTGAGAGTTATCAATGGCAGGTTCAAGTACGATTAATCCCTTGGAGGATCCTTCTTCTCCATATTTCCTGCATCACTCTGAGAATCATAGCTCGGTGATTGTTACTCCTGAGTTAACTTCCACTAATTTCTCTTCGTGGAAGAGATCTTTTCTTTTGGCAGTATCGATTCGCAACAAACAAGGTTTTTTGGATGGAACTACAAGGAAGCCAGATACATCTGATGGCATGTATCACGCATGGATGAGATGTAATAACTTGATAATAGCTTGGTTGTTACGATCGATCTCTTCGCCAATTGCATCAACAGTCTTTTATATTGATGAAGCGAGCAAAATTTGGGAGAAATTGAATCAGAGGTTTTCACAGCCAAACGATTAAAGAATCTGCTATTTACAACATCTGTTGTGTTCTATTACTCAAGGTACAAACTCCATAGATGCTTATTTCACTGAGTTGAATGGGATTTGGGAGGAATTAAGGAGTTTCAGGCCTTTACCTCATTGTGAATGTGGAAAATG
>CANXYC010840743.1:0-26485 GCA_948193065.1 Aleurites moluccanus
TTAGGATAGTAACTTTGCAACCTACTCATCTAACCATCCAATTTTTCATCATTTGATCCAACGGTTAGATTTAATCAAGCCTAAACTAATACCATAAGGTTGCACAAACTCAATAACTCCATATTATAAAGGAAATGACCAAAATACCCTTAGTGCAACCGAAACACCAAAATCGAGCAACGTGCCGATAAAAATTTTTCAACCGGGATTATTTCTTTATCGAATACTCAAATAAATTAAATAAGGTCATTTTCAAGTCTTTAAATTATTTTGTCCTTTTAAATATGATATTAAATCCATAAAATTCCGACGGGCGAAAAATGACCATTTTGCCCCCAGTTCACCAAAAAATGAAAATTTTTCGATTAAGTCCTAGCAGTCTCTGGACCACTTCTATGACTAAAACTAATTCAAATAACATGCATAATCATCAATTTTATGCATAAATACATATTAACAACACATTAAAAAGAAAGTAAAAATCTCCCCACGAAGGTCTCTATAAGGGTTAGGTTCAAGCTAGGCTGAGGTGTTACATTGATAGATGTGATACTGGGTTCTACGGATGCTGGTCGCCTTTGGTATCTCCTACATCCTAGGACCGTCGCGATCCGAAAGCGGGTCGTGACAATAAGCCAAAGCTCTAATACGTAGTGATGTAGGGTAAAATAGGGATAATAAATTGTAGCCAGGTTGAAAATCCCATTACAGTAAATGTGGCTAAATACACCACCTTGGTAAGCCATGTTAAAGATACAGATAACTCACAATCGTTAGGAATCCACCATAAAGGAAATGGAGATTAGAGAGAGAACTACACATTCAAGAAATATTTAAGTCTTAGTTATTTTTATTGCATTTAGCCTTAGAATGGACATATATATAAGCTCACAAATAGCTTAATATAGGAATATTAAACTCCTTCAATTAAATAATTTATTAATTAAGGTAAGTTATATAAATATTAAATAACCTAAAGAATATTAACTTAAAAAGCTATTAAGTTATCTTCATTTTATTAATAAGTTATAACTTCTTCATTTATGCTTTTTCAACTCTCACATAATTAATTCTCCTGCATTACTATCCCTAGTTACCCGTACTCACATTCTTTTCCTGCGAATATACGAATAAGAGAATTAAAAAAAATCCTTAAGGGCTAATTTTTCAAGGGAAATTTATAAAAATGCCCTTTTTGTTAAAAAATGACTCCCCATTAATTTCAATTAAAATTATAACACCTGAAATTTTATAATGACATAATTACTTTTATTTGACTTGAGAAAATAAAAAAAACCCACAACAAAATCACCTTACCGTTTTTTCTCCAAACTTCTCAACTTAGTGGCATTCTTCTTCTCCATCTTCTCAAAACTGTTATCTTCTTTAATTGTTTTCTTCAAAGCTTTCTTTGTTCTCCTTATTTCACATTTCAGTCTTCCCGTTCGCTTCAAAGCTTTCTATCTTCTCCTTCTCAGTCCCGTTGTCTCCTTTAAGCTTGCGAATCATCCACATTATTGATCTCATCTTCTTCATATACTTGGAAATAGTCGACGAGAAGAAAAAGGTAATTTTTTTTTAAATATTATTCATATTTAAATAGAGTTTTGATGATATATCGACTGATTTTAGTAAAAATTCAAATACATATCTGAGTTTAGGGTTTTCTAAGGTTGGCTGTAATATCCCAGCAAACAGAACAGTAGATAGTGAGATAGAACAGTAGACAATATATGGATATGTTGAATTTCAGTAATTGATAAAACATTAATTGAAGTATGAATAGTCTCCATTGATTATTGAAATATGTAGAGAATGGTAGAGTGTAATACTCAAGAATTTTTGAGCCTTAACTGGGTCACTTTTGAGATATAGTCCTGGAAAATGCCAGTGTTAATTACACTGCTGAGGAAGTAGCAGTCCGATTAATTTAAGAATTTCTAACCCAGACCTGAGAGGATTAAGTTAGTCAATTTTATGTGAAATTATGGTGAAAAGAAAGAGTTGAAAAATATTTTTGAATACTGAAAATAAGAGTAATAACAAAATCGTAATTTATGGTAACTTTTGGGGCAATTTTGGAAATCCACTATCTATGATCCAGAAATGACCCAAAATTATTTTTAAATGATAGAACAACCTAAAATAAGGTATTTTAGTCCCCACACTTGAGGTTGAATCTAAACAGAATAGACATAATAAATTACAGAAAGTTTTGGGGTCAAAAATGCAAATAAGAAAAATTTTGGGCTAAAATATAATTAAGCAAAGTTATGGGACCCACCTATTCTAGAAACGAAGCTAGGTGGCCGACCAAATGGCTATCCATTTGATAAAAAAAATTATTTGTTTTACTTGTTAGTGGAAAAAGACAAAAAACATGTGATTAAATGAAGAAAAACCACCAAATTCTCTAGATTTCTCCACACACTTTTTACTTCTTTGACTTTAGTATATAAAGAGAAGTGTGGGCTGCCATTTGTTTGAAGTGTTTGCTGAACCACTAATGGAGGAAGCAACCAAAAATATTATCCTAACCCTTTCTAAAGAAAACCAACCAAAAGTAAATAGAAAATTGAAGAAGGAAGAAGATTAACGGAGAAAAACTAGATGGAGATTATGTAAGCTGTTTTGGTGGAACAAAAAGGAGAAGGAATTCCATGGTTCAAGTTTAAGAGTCAAGAATGAATAAAAGGCAGTGATGAGTACCATGAGCATTTGAGCAATGAATCAAGGAAATGGAATTGAAAACGATCAAAATAAGTAAAGTGCAATAGGAAATGCTCAGTGAGGTGAGTAATGTATACATCATTATGCATATCCATATTTCGATTTGTTGACCCAATGGACGTGTTTCCTTCTTGATTAAATGCCACTTTGCTATTGTCGATCATCCTTTGATTTTCCTCAAGATTGAAATCACCTATATCCATTGATTCTTATTGATATTGAAATACCTATTGTGCTTGATTGACCATGTACCAAAATATTTCTAAAAGTGTGCACACCAAATGTTTAGCCATATTCCATGATATTTATTGTTGATAGCTACTCTTGTATTAAGTAAAGAAACCGATACATAATTAATGAAATGCATTGACATTGATTAATAAGTAAGCCCATGTATACCGATTAAATGCCATTGTATCGTAATATTTCTAATAAATACTTGATATTGTTATTGAAATCCATTGGCCTATTTACATATGGATTTGATAGAGCTTCCTTACCGACGGGGTGGCGGATAAATACCGTCGGCAATGTGCACATTGACTTTACATGGTACCCTAGCTGGTAAGAGTTAATTGTCCTAGCAATAGGGCTTGATTAGCCTTATGTACATGATATGAGATTGATATGAGATTATACGTGTTCATGGCCTTTATCTGTCTTACCTACATGATATGAGTATTGTTTACCTATTCATTGATTCCAAACTTATATCTTATTGCTTACCATTAATGGCCATTCTTTCATCGATTATTGTTCATCATCAATTTGATTGTTACCTGTTCTAATCTCCCAAAGACATTTGATGTGCAAATTAATTAACCTTGACATGTAAATTTGATATACTGATATCAATTCATTGTATTTATTGATACTTGTTTACCATTGATATCATTTGTTATCATATGCTTATATCGCCTGCTTAATGATGTATATATGTCTACTGAGTATTTTTATACTCACCCTATTGTGGTTTATAATTTTTACAGGAATAAGATAGTGAAGGCTGATTCCAAGTCAATTTTTTCTCCGACTTGGAATGTCAAGTAAATTGAGGTAGAATTTTATTTTCTAAAGGTCATAAGTGTCAACTCATAGAGCTCCATGGTACTAAGTATAATTAGGTGATTAAGTACTATAATGATGTATGAACATTGAAATAACTGACGTTTCATTGACATTCAAAATGTAATGTATAATGCTTAATGTTTGATAGTGACAATGATAGTGAAGTGATAAAGACAGTGATATTGAAAATGCTAAAATAAAATTCACATGTTTTGAAAAAGATTTAGAAGGGCCATGTATGTCTGTTGAACTATGAAGTTGAGGGTATAAGGATGGTAAATTATTGGGAGTATAAAAATATTTTTTGTGCAGACTGTATAATTTTTGAAATACCCAGTTTTGGGTCGGGAATAAGGTTAAAATTACAAAGAAAACTCTGACAAAATTTAACACGTAATAAATGAAATTTAAGCATTAATGAATGAGTTAAGATTGATTGATTGATAATTAGATTGTTAGTGGATTGTACGAGTTTTCGGTGACCTTAGGTCTACCCGTGCCCTAGGACCATCATGTCCCACTTTTGGGACATGATAGAAGTGGTATCAGAGCTAAGGTTTAGAAAATATGTCATAGGCATAAATGAACTAATAAGTGTACCATGGAGTATAGGATTTCTGTCTTGTCAATTGAAGTTATCTAATAGTGTAGTGTTTAGAGTTGTTCGTTATTATTATCATTTTTTAGTGCATGTATAAATATACTGTAATATAGAAAAAAGTACTTATTGAAAATTGGTAAAAGTGATAGTAAATTGGAAGTGACTAAAAGAGATTACTGTACAGATTGAATCAATACATAATAAGTTTATATTGACTATGTTAATATCAACTATATTGATAATAGACTGCTAATAGATTTTGTATCATTAACTTGAATAAATAGTGAATGAATATTATAGTGAATTATCAGTGAAAATAAAATCATCTTTAAATGAATCATAGAATGAGTGCAATGATGATGAGACCCAGCCCTGGGGGGATTAAGTTAGTTAATTTTATGTGAAATTATGGTGAAAAGAAATATTTGAAAAATATTTTGGAATACTGAAAATAAGAGTAATGGCAAAATCGTAATTTATGGCAACTTTGGGGGCAATTTTAGAAATCCACTGTCTGGGATCCATAAATGACCCAGAACTATTTTTAAATGATAGAAAAGTCTAAAAAAAGGTATTTCACTCCCCACACTTGAGGTTGAATCTAAATAGAATAGACGAAATAAATTATAGAAAGTTTTGGGGTAAAAAATACAAATAAATTTTTTTTTGAGCTAAAGTGCAATTAAACAAAGTTATATGACCCACCCATTTTAGAAAAGAATCTAGGTGGCCAGCCAAATGGCTATCCATTTGATAAGAAATTTGTTTGTTTTACTTATTAGTGGAAAAAGACAAAGAACATATGATTAAATGAAGAAAAATCACCAAATTCTCTAAATTTCTCCACACACTTCTTATTTCTTTGACTTTAGTATATAAAAAGAAGTGTGGGCTACCATTTGTTTGAAGAGTTGGCCGAACCACTAATGGAGGAAGCAACCAAAAATATTATCCTAACCCTTTCCAAAGAAAACCAACCAAAAGTAAATAGAAGATTGAAGAAGGAAGAAGATTAATGGAAAAAAAACTAGATGAAGATTATGTAAGCTGTTTTGGTGGAACAAAAAGGAGAAAGAATTCCATAGTTCAAGTTTAAGAGTCAAGAATGAATAAAAGGCAGTGATGAGTACCATGAGCATTTGAGCAATGAATCAAAGAAATGGAATTGGAAACAATCAGAATAAGTAAAGTGCAATAGGAAGTGCTCAGTGTGGTGAGTAATATAAATATCATTATGCATATCCATATTTCGATTTGTTGACCTAATGGACGTGTTTCCTTCTTGATTAAATGCCACTTTGCTATTGTTGATCATCCTTTGATTTTCCTTAAGATTGAAATCACCCATATCCATTGATTGTTATTGATATTGAAATGCCTATTGTCCTTGATTGACCATGTACCAAAATGTTTCTAAAAGTGTGCACACCAAATGTTTAACCATATTCCATGATATTTATTATTGATAGCTACTTTTGTATCAAGTAAAGAAACCGATATATGAACAATGAAATGCATTGACATTGATTGACAAGTAAGCCCATGTATACCGATTAAATGCCATTGTATCATAATGTTTCTAATAAATACTTGATATTGTTATTGAAATCCATTGGCCTATTTACATGTAGATTTAACAGAGCTTCCTTACCGACGGGGTAGCGAGTAAATACCATCGACAATGTGCACATTGACTTTACATGGTACCCTAGCTGGGAAAGGTTAATTGTCATAGCCATAGGGCCTGATCAGCCTTATGTACATGATATGAGATTGATCTAAGATTATACGTGTTCATGGTCGTTTATCTATCTTATCTACATGATACGAGTATTGTCTACCTGTTCATTGATTCCAAACTTATATCTTATTGCTTACCATTGATAGCCATTCTTTCATCGATTATTGTTTATCATCGATTTGATTGTTACCTGTTCCAATCTTCCAAAGACATTTGATGTGCAAATTAATTAACCTTGACATGTAAATTTGATATACTGATATCCATTCATTGCATTTTTTGATACTTGTCTACCATTGATATCATTTGTTATCATATGCTTATATTTCCTATTTAATGATGTATATATGTTCACTGAGTATTTTTATACTCATCCTATTGTAGTTTATAATTTTTATAGGAATGAGATAGTGAAGGCTGATTCCAAGTCAATTTCTTCTCCGACTTGGAATGTCAAGTACATCGAGGTAGAATTTTATTTTCTAAGGGTTATAAGTGTCAACTCATAGAGCTCAATGGTACTAAGTATAATTAGGTGATTAAGTACTATAATAATGTATAAACATTGAAATAACTGACGTTTCAGTGGCATTCAAAATGTAATGTGTAATGCTTAATGTTTGATAATGACAATTATAGTGAAGTGATAAAGACAGTGATACTGAAAATACTAAAATAAAATTCACATGTTTTGAAAAAGATTTAGAAGTACTATGTATGTCTGTTGAAATGTGAAGTTGAGGGTATAAGGATGGTAAATTATTAGGAGTGTAAAGATATTTTTGTGTGTAGACTGTATAATTTTTGAAAGACCCGATTTTGAGTCAGGAATAAGGTTAAAATTACAAAGGAAAGTCTGGCAAAATTTAACACATAATAAATGAAATTTAAGCATTAATGAATGAGTTAAGAATGATTGATTGATAATTGGATTGTTAGTGGATTCTACGGGTTTCCGGTGACCTTAGGTCTACTCGTGACCTAGAACCATCATGTCCCACTTTTGGGACATGACATTGGTAGTGTAAAGAGTGATAAAATTTAGTTTCTTGCAATCGAAATATAGTTTTTATTTTTATTTTTTTTGGTATGATTAAGATGGTAGTGTGATCTTTGACTACATTTCAACCTATTTTCAATAGAATGTTGAACAACTTTCGATTAGGTTTCGATTAATAATATAATTTTTGCATTAAAATATCTATTTAGTGACTTCTATACATCAATATACTTTTAAAATAAGTAGTTTCGATATAGTTTCGATTTAGTTTTAACTCAGTTGTCCATCGAAACTAGGTATAATCTAAGTCAAAACTTGAATATAATGAATTATATAAATTGTGAATATGACTTTTAGAGACTTACAGGCATTAATATATTTTATGAATTAGATTCAAGTTAGTTTCGATACAGTTTCAAATAAGTTTTGACTCAATTTTTAGTCGAAACTCTGATAATTTATCTCGATTCGACTCAGATTTTGACTTTTTTGTTACTTATATTCATTATGTTAATTTTAGATTAAGTGTCGACTTTGTTTTAACTCCATTGTCAGTCAAAACTGAGTCGAATGTAAGTCTAAATAAAGTCAAAACTAGGAATGATCGAAAAAATGCCAGACTGTTGTTAAATCGAAACATATTTAGAATTTAGTTGAATTGTCTCTTCAGGGTTCTTATCTGTTTGATTTATATGGAATGGCAAATATTGGTAGCAAATAAGATGACTCATACTGATGAATAAATGAGGATGCTTCAAGCACTCTTCTATGAGGGTTTGCCATCCACTTCACCAACAAAATAGACTTATGAAGGATGTGAAGGCTATTTTGGATATTGTTATTGTTGTTGTCAATCCAACTAAAAGGCCAAGGATTGAATCCCCTACTTTTTATGCTATTCAAGTTGCTATTGATTCTGATATACAAATATAGTCATCACCACTTAAACCAGTGGATACATCAATACAATTAAGGGTGGAGGCTTCAACTAAAGAACATATGGAGTCATATGCTCAAACTCCAGTTGTTGCTCCTATATTGGATAAATCTGCATAACAAATGGTGGAGAATTTAGCTCAAACTCTATTTGAGACATCAGAACAACCAGCAGAGAAATTCTTAACTCAACCACCAGAATTGGCACTGTTGGAGTCATCAACACTACATCCTGTGGATAAATCCTTAACTCAACCACTAGAATTGGTTCTGTTGGAGTCAAAACCACAACTACCTCAAATTCAGTCAGTACCTAAATCTCTATTGGATATATTAGAGCATGAGTCAACAACTAAACCTCTACAATAATCAACAAAAGTTGATTTGGAAATAGAGATTGTAAAAGAGAAGAGAGAGCACTATTTAAGCCGATACGTGAAATCTCCTTATATTATTGAGTATCCTCTAGTAAAAAGGTAGAAATTAGAGACATTTAATGAGCATGATACATTGGTAAAGGATTAAAATAAGTGGATAGCTGATGACTTTCTTATTATTCTTAATGAGGCAGTAGATTTGATAAAAGAATTCTACACAGAGCTGAATAACCCTGAAAGATGGGCTAACGATGAAACAAGTAATCTAAAATCTATTATACTTTGTTATATATTAATTGAGATTGTGCTAACACTTTGGTTTTAATTTTAGCATATAGATTTCAATTCAATTATGCTGAGGAAAAAGCTCATCAAAGATAGAGAGAATGGTATAGACTGTTTTAGAATTGCAATAATGGACGTCCATTTCTCATTAAGTTTTCTTTAATCATTATTCAGACTACATTCGACTATATTTCAACTAAGTTTGACTATTTTTTAACTAAGTTTGACTATATTTCGACTATGTTCGACTATATTTCGACTATGTTCAGACTGACTAAAATTTGTTTACTTCTTGATTAGGTGCAACTGAATGCATTTTATGAAGCTAAGGTCCTAAATCAATGGAAGAAATTGTCAGATGATGATTCAGTTGTAAAGTATGTCAAAGGCTTTATCTCTTTCAGGTTTCCTTGGAAGTAGGCAAACATAGTGGTATTCCCATTTAATGTAGGCATTCATTGGATTGTTGTACAGTTAGACTTAAAGCATCATATATTCAGATATTATAACTTAATGAACAACATCAACTACGAAAGATATGTCAATAGAGTTAAAACCATATTTCCACTAGTTTATCAAGCAATCGACATATACAAATTACATTGTATAAAGAAGCCTTTGAATTAGGTAGTAATTAAAGTCCCTTGTAACCAATAGGAAGGGTAAGCCTTTGCTTTTCAACTATATTACTATGATTTTTTTAGTATGTTATTTTATATTACGACTAATTTTGACTATATTCCGACTTGTATATAGAAATAACAATTGTGGTGTTTTTGTTATTAAGTGGATACAATGTGTTAGACCTTTAGTGTCCTAACATGCTCATTTTGATGGGTACAAATAACTAATTAATCAACTAATGTTGTTTGTTTGATTATGTGCAAGGTTTATTTTTCAGAATTGCAGATTACTGGTATGTATTGCCTGCTACTTAGTAAGTAGCCCGCGTTACTAATAGACAAAAGACAAAAATCTGAGATGCTAGATTTATAGCCCCCGCTACGAAGTAGTAGAAGTTACTACTAAGAAGTCTAGAAGGTCCAGTAGCTTAAATTGGAAAAAAGAGTTAAGTAGCGTCTGCTACTTATATATGTCTTCGCCGTTACAAACATGTCACCACCGAGATTATGAGGTCCAGAGGTTCCAGAAGTTAAAGGGTCTAAGTGAGCAGAAGAGTAATGCCCACTACAGGGAGTAACTTCCACTACGGAGAAAGATTAGAGACATTGAAGCATTTTAGAGAAATTAGATGATAAGTCGTAACCGTTACATGTTAAGTAGCACTAGCTACTTATGAAATTCACAGTCGCTACAAGTTAAGTCGCAGCCATGAAGTTCTTCACCTAGGTTAAGTAGCACCTGCTACTTCTTTTATAGTTGCCGCTATAATTCAAACTCTGACAAAAAAATAGCCATTGTTAAGTAGCGCCCGCTACTTATGAAATTCACAGCTGCTGCAAGTTAATTCACAGCCGTGAAGTTTTTCACCTAGGTTAAGTAGCACCTGCTATTTCCTTTATAGCCGCAGCTACAGTTCAAACTATAATAGAAAAATAGCCATTATAAGTATGAAGTTTTGCATTAAATACACATTTAATTCACCCAAGCAGTTCTATTAAGTTGAAGACTATTTATATGAGTTGGTATGAAGTTAATGGCAATTGAACAACCTCTATTCTTGCATTAATTCATACTATTAAGTATTTAAGAGTTCTTGAGCTTATTTTTGAGTTTTCTTATTATAAAGAGAATTAATTATATTCTTCAAGGTTGTTGAAGAGGAATTAATTTCTAAAGTTGGGTAAAAAATTAATTAGGATAATTCTTTCTCATCTATTGTATTTTTTTTGGGTTTAGTGTGAGCCAAAATACTCAAGGTTTGATCTTGCACTTGTGAAAAAAATCAAAGTTAGTGAAATACTTAAGTGTGAAATTAAGAAGTGGATGTAGGCTTGTTTTTTGCTGAACCACTATAAATTTCTTGTGTTGATTTTTCTTTCCTTCTTCTCTTAATTAATTTTTCTTTGTTGTTAATTTTTTAAAACAATCAATTCACCCCCTCTTGGTTGCCAAGGGACTTTCAATTGGTATCAAAGCTTTGTATCTAAAACTCAAAAGATTTAACAATATTGGATCAAAGATTAAATGACAAACTAAGCAACTAACATCATTGAAGGCGGTTCTACCATGAGACCACCTTACTTCAATGGCACCGACTATCCCTATTGGAAAAATATGATGGAAATCTATATGGACAATGATGATATTGATTTATGGGTGTTGTAGAAGCGAGTTATATTGTTCCTACTAAAACCATTGATGATATGGAAATTGTGAAGCCGAAAATTGAATGGACAGTAGGAAAAAAGAAAGCTAATGGCAGGAATTGAAAAGCAATGAATACTCTCTATTGTGCCTTAACTAGAGAGAAGTATGGCAAAATCTCCCATTGCCTTTCAGTGAAGCAAATTTGGGACACTCTAGAGACCACTCATGAAGGAATCAATCAAGTAAAAGGTAAACAAATACAAATCCTCACTTATGAATATGAGCTTTTTCATATGCTTCCCAGTGAAAAGGTATCGAAAATGTACAATCGCCTAATTGTAATTCAAATGAGAAAGCTTGGGAAGAACTACTCCATTAAAGACATAAATTGCAAAATTCTTAAAGTTCTACCCAGGAAAGATTAGGAATATAGAGTCGCCTCCATTGAAAAAGCTAATGATATGAGTACACTCCTAACAAAAAATTTGTTGGGAAAACTTTTAACTCTTGAAATCACATTATCTCAAGAGAAAGTAGAAGAAAAAAACAAAGAGTTAGCTCTTATTGCATCAAAAGAGAAAGAAGTTTCTCTAAATGGAAGTGATGAAGAAGAAGAAAATGAAGATATGGCTCTACTTACTAAGAGAATAAGAAATCTTATTCTTAGAAACAAGAAAAACAGGAAGCCATATAAAAAACATAAGAGGCAAGAGAAGTCAAGAAGCAATTAAGTCAAATACTTCGAATGTGACAAATTTGATCATATTGTGGTGGATTGTCCAAGGTTGAAGAATAAGAAGAGTTTCAAAAGAAGGCTTTGAAGCCACTTAAGATGACTTAAGTGACTCAAAAGATGAAAAGGAAATTAACAAAGATGAGGTAACTAATCTTTGCTTGATGAAAATTGAAAAGGATGCATCTTTTAGTGAGGTTAGTAACTGTTAGCATCAATTTTCAACACACCTTTAGCCCGAGCCGAAGCCCAATGATGTAGTATTAGGAATCAAAATCATAATAAGAAGGTTGTTTATCAGAGTGATTACTTTTGCTTTTGGGTCGAGAAAATTGCTAGGCTTGTCTTAGTAATTGATGATCTAGATTTGTATTTTAATATAAAACATGTCAAAATATATTTCAAAATGAATTTGGGTCATTTTGGGCCATATTCGGTGGTTCAAATGCAAATCGGGCTCGCAGGCAGTCGCCAGCCTGTTTGAGGCAAGCTGTCAGGCCCGTGCAAGTCTAAAGCCAATTTAAGTTTTTTTTTGAATTAAAAATAGTTTAAAATTATTTTTAAAGGTTGTTGAGAACTTTTGGTCATTTTGGACGGATCAAACGTAAGAATGGGCTTCGCAGGGTTGTCGACAGGCCCGTTTGCAGTAAGCCGTCGGGCCCGTGTGTCAACCATTGACCTATGGATTCTTGCCACAACCATATGGCTGGTTTCAGGGCCACATGGCCTAAGGAAGGGTAGCACAGCCCAAAGAAAGGCCATATGGCCCTTTCGTTGGTTGGTAAGCTACGGGCCCGTTCGTGTGCCCCCGCCGCTCTTCGATCTAAATTTTCTTCCAATTTTGTAAGATTTCAGGTCTTTTTGTGCCAATTTAGCTATTGGAAGGGTTCCTATTTGAGATTTTGATCAAATTGGAAGTTTTGGGTTGAAAGCCAAAAAGGAAGGTTTAGGGATTCTTGGTTGGCAAGTAACCCTAAAGCTCTTTTGGAAGCTACAATATAGTTGTTTAAAAGGTTTTATTACTTAGGAAGTCTAAATAAAAGTAACTAGAAGTATTTTAATTTGTTTTTTCCTATTCAAGTGGCGAAAAAAGCCTATAAATAGGCCTCGACCCTCACTAGTTAGAGGATAAGATTTTTGATGCCTAAGCTCTTGGCAAACTAACTCTCTCTTTTAATCAAATACAAAACTAAATTTTTAATCAATCTTATTATACAAAGACTAAAGATTTTATTAAAATCAATCAAATTTGTTTAAAGTATATAAAATAATCTTCTTTTTCAAGAAATCAAAGGAACAAAATTGAGATTTGCTTCTTTTCCTAAACTTCTTTCAAAAACATATCGAGAACGTTCTTGATAGTGTTCTCGATAAAAGGACTATATTTAATTGAATCAAAGCTTGATTCAAAGTAAGCACTTGACGATAAGCTATCTTCTTCAAGCAATAGACATTTTTAACATTCGAAATAACCCATAAGATGAACAAAGCTTAAGGGTGATTTGCCGAGCCTTGGTGTGTCCAGGTTTGAGTAATTTCTTCTTTTCTTTTTATTTAACAATCATGTGAGTTTTTGGGATAATCACATGGATTGGTAACAATCCATAAGATCTTTTTTTTTTCTTATTTTTAAAATCTCCTAATATGAACTAAGTTTGAATCAAGAATCTGAATTTACATAATGTTTAATTATGCTTAAGTGAAAATCCAATTAATTTGAGCTAAAAGAACTTAAAAACTATGTTTGGGTCCCTTTTGTATGAAACTCATGTTTTTGCTTTTAGTCACTATTTTGTTGTTCTTTTCTTTATTTAAAACCTATTTTGATCAAATTTAAAATACTTAGAATCATTAGGATTAGTTTTTAAATCATTCAGGAAGAAAAAGTACGAAAATTTCTCAAGGAAAAATTGCAAAAATGATTTGCATTCAAATAGGAGGATAAAATTAGGTCAGAAGGTCCATATGGCCCTTGGGATGGGCCACACGGCCTTGTGTTTGCTCTTAGGGCATTCCCTTATGCCATGAAGGCACTTTCTTGCCTTCTTTGCTTGTTTTATTGATTTTTATGTCTACTTGATGCTTCTAATTATATTTGAATATTATTATGTCATGAATAGATGTATGAAGCTTAGGATGAATGACTACATGATAGTTTCTATTAACTCATAAGCATGCTAGGACTAAAAGTGCTAAAGTTAAGCTTAGTTATGCATGTTTATTGCTATAATGCCTAGTTTAGGTTATAAGCTTGAAAATTGGCATGTTTATTACTATGTGACTACATGACATATTAAATGTATGGTCAAATGACTTCAAAATTAACATGATTCCATGAATGAACAATTTGGGGCATGTATTTTAAATGCATAAGGCATGATTCATTGAATATACACTTTGTTGCCATGCCATACAAAGGCTTCTATAGGTTAGCATGCCATGACTAGGTTAGTTGTCTAAATTGATTTAACTTATACATAATTTGGTACATGCATCATTATTTTGGTCATTTGTATATAAACCAAATGGTTAATGTCATAGTTATATGCTTTGCATCATGCATATAGTAAATATGAGTTTTAATATGATTAGAAGGAAGTATGAAATTTTGCAAAGTATGTTGTGTATACATTGTATTGTATAAGCTAACCATGTAGGGACAAAGTAAAATAAATAACATGAGGCTTGCAAGGCCTAAGCATGCATGAAAGGGAAACAAGCTTAGAATGAATTAAGTCCCAAAAAGGCAAAGTCCAAGATACACATGTTTCATTTAATGCATTAGCTTATGCAATTCAATTTTCTTTTTTGTTATTTATGTACTTTAATATGTTGGATGAATGAATAAATATTTATTGTCATGACCCATTTCCGGATCGCGACGGTCCTAAGGTGCAGGAGATGCCGAGGCGACCGACACCTGTAGAACCCATCAATCACTATAATGCAATCATAATATCGTAGCGGAAACATATCTTACCCATCATCAATCACATAACAGTACATATATAACCATTCACTCAATAACCACTATCCACTCTGCCACTCTAACATTCATTCTATAATTTTTTGTAAATATCATAATCATATCATTAATAATCTCCAATATTCCCATACTTACATGTTTATACACTAACTATGCCGTATAAAATCCATGGAGCAGCTAGGATATGAACATACAAAATAATACAGTGTTCATAATATTACACTGATACAAAGTCGATAGAATCTATAGAGAGCCAAAAGAGCTAGGATATTTGCCTCCTACTTTGTACCTAGGAGGGCAAACAGTAAGAGAGAGAGTATATATGATACTCAGTGAATCTAATCTACAAATGACAAGAAATGGAATATCAATAAACAATAGGCAGATGAAATAGTAATATTAGTCTGCTCAGAAACTTTGTAATACAGAAGCAAGTACAGAATATGATTATAAATAAACAGTCATATGAAGTAAGTACAGAATATGACTGTAAATAAACAATCATATCAATAGAATCACATGAATGAGATGGAAATGACAGATATAGAGCTATGAAACGCATAGAAATGTGTCAAGCACAAATCACTATATATATAAATATAAGACTGTACGGGTCTTATGACTAGGATATCCCTTCCTTGTACAGGGTATCAATCAATACAATGTGCACAAAGCCGACAGCATGAACTCACTACCCTGTTGGAACGACAGCTCTGTCAAATCACCTCAGAGTCAGTAGAAGCAATAAACACATCAATAGATACCATTTGAAATTAATGGCATCGGCAAGTATCAATAACTCATTAATAATCAATTTAATGAGCATAAAGTCAATAAGACATCAATAATAATTGATTAAAGGATGACCAAAGGTCTAGCAACCAATAATGGGAATAAACATAAATTGGTCATTTTCGGTCAAAAAATTGACGCAATTGGCATGCCATTGTCACTGGCGACGATGACATTAAAATGGTTGGCCTATGAATTTTTTGACATGGTTTTGGTGCAACATTGACATTGCCCCAATTATCAATAAATATACACATGGAAGCAATTCCATAGGCAAAAAAAATAACTCAATAATCTTCAACAATTGAATCAAATAGGCAAGGAAAAACAAGCCAAAAGCAAGAACAAAACTTAGGCATTTTGCCCTAAAGTGGTTCGACCACTTTAGGGTTTTCACAAATGAATTCCAATTTGCATTCTAGCAATTTAGGCATAACAATTAATGTATAAAAGACTCACCTAACACTCCAAATCACCTAGCAGAATTGCCTTGCTACCAAAATCCTCAAGTCCTCACAATAGGCAAAATCAACTACTTTCTCCAACCGAATTTTCTACAACAATATAAACATTAATTAATCACCAATAAACATCCAATTGACTTATTCTACACTCAATTTATACATCTTGACTCATATACACAAAATCCAATTATATAACTTCACTTTAGGGTTTGGAAATTGGGAAAAATTGCTTAATGCATAAATTGATACAATTAAATCATTTATCCAATCCTACTAACATCTAATTAACCTAATTAAACCATAAAAACAAACAAATGAACAATTTACATAAATTTCTTCAAATGGACAAAATTCCAAAGCTTGATGTTCTTGAATTTTTCTTGATTTTCTATGGTTTAATTTGGTGGATGATGGATTATTTAGTGTTTAATCCAAGTTTCCATCACTTTCTCTTCAAAAGAAAAATCAAATTGAAAATGGAAGATGAAGGCCACGGTGAAGAAGAGAAGCAAATGAAAAAAAAAATAAAAAATTCTAAGGCATACTTATATAGTAAGACAAAAATGGCAAATTTTACTTTAGGTCCTCCAACTTTCCTTAATTTGCTTTTGATACATTTTCGCTCGGTAATTTATTCTGAAAATTCCGTCGATAATTGGAATTCAAAGTGAGTGTTCAAACAACTTATTTTTATTAATACTAATTAATAAAAATAGTTTTAAAACCGTTCTGAAACTCAGACTGTCAAAATTCCACTATACCCCTAAAGTTTTCTTTATTTACGGTTTTGCCATCGCTTACTTTATCAGTGTTCTTAAACATTTTTCTCATCTTTCTTTTTACTGTATTTACACATGAATATCTATTATCATTTACCCTCTTACCAAAATCAGAAATTCATTCGTCGACTGTATTGCTATTTTTACGGCAGCGATATCGGTACCAACGAATTTCAAAAAAGTTTCTCGTTTTCACTTTAACTGAGTTTTCAAAATTATCATTAGCCATTTCAATAATTTTAATCCATATACTGAGAACTTATTTCACAAAAACAAGATATGCATATATAGGGTATTACATTTTACCCTCCTTAAAAAAAAATTCGTCCTCAAATTTACATACACACATACATATACACATACACCTATATGCATCAAAGATCAAATAGGAAGGGATATTTGTCCCTCGTGCCCTGCTCGCATTCCTACGTGCACTCTTCCATCAGCTGATTCCTCCATAGCACTTTAACCATTGGGATTTCTTTGTTCCTCAATTTCTTGACTTGTCTGTCTACAATCTCCACTGGTAGCTCCTCAAATGACAAGTCTTCATTAACCCCAATATCCTGTACCTCCAATATATAGGATGGATCAGACACATATTTCCTCAACATAGAATTATAGAACACTGGATGAACATGGCTCAAACTAAGTGGAAGAGCCAATCTGTAGGCCACATTGCCAATGCTATCAGGTATCTCAAATGGGCCTACAAATCTTGGTGACTACTTCCCTTTCTTCCCAAATCTCATAACACCCCTCATTGGTGAGATCTTAAGAAAAATATGGTCACCAACTGCAAAATGCACATCCTTCCGCTTCGGATCAGTATAATTCTTCTGTTTGCTAAAAGCGGTCCTCATTCGATCTCTAATGATAGGAACCTTTTCCATCGTTTCCTTTATCAACTCTGGTCCCTCTATCTGTTTCTCTCTTAGTTCCACCCAACACACTGGAGATCTGTATTTCCTACAATATAGTGCTTCATATGGATTCATTTCAATAGAAGAATGGTAACTGTTGTTGTACGAAACCTTAGTCAGTGTTAGATACTGATCCCAGTTACCTTTGAAATCCAGAACACATAATCTCAACATATCCTCCAAAATCTGGATGGTCCTCTCTGACTGTCCATCGGTCTATGGATGGAAAGCTGTATTGAATCTCAACTGGGTACCTATAGCGTCCTAGAACTTCTGCCAAAATCGAGAGGTAAAATACATACCCTTATCCGATATGATCATCACTAGCACTCCATGAAGCCGAACTATCTTGTCCACATACAACTGTGCATACTGAGCTGCAGAGTAAATAGTTTTAACTTCCAGGAAATGAGCAGACTTCGTCAATCGATCTACAATAACCTATATGGAGTTATAACCCCATGTAGTCCTCAGTAAACTAACCACAAAATCCATAGTAATTTGCTCCCATTTCCACTCAGGCAACTCTATCTCATGAAGCAAGCCAGACAGCTTCTAATGCTCAAACTTAACCTGTTGACAGGCTAAACATGTAGAGATAAACTGAGCTACATCCCTCATCATACCAGACCACCAATACACATCTCTCAAATCATGGTACATCTTGGTAATCCCAGGATGTACACTATATGAAGAATAGTGAGCCTCTCTCATAATTTGGCCTCGTAACCCATCAATGTCGGGTACACATATCTGTCTCCCACATCTTAATACATCATTCTTTACTGTGAACCCTGCTGCTTTACCAGTTAGAACATCACCCTTCAGCTTTAACAGATATGGATCCCTATCATATGCCACCTTAATCTCATCAATCAATAATGTCCTAACCCGAAACTAGGCTATCAGAGCCTGATTTCAATCCAGGGATCCCAAATCCAACTCTACACCCATAACAGCTAACTCCTGCATCTCATGGATCAAAGGTCGCCTGACAACCGAGATGTGAGCTAGACTGCCCTTAGACTTCTGGCTCAGTGCAACAGCTACTACATTAGCTTTGCTCGGATGGTAAAGGATCTCACAATTATAATCCTTTAGCAACTCAACCCATTTGCTCTATCAGAGGTTCAGATCCTTCTGCTGAAGTATATGCTGCAAACTCTTAAGATTAGTATATATCTCGCATCTAGACCCATATAAATAATGCCTCCATATTTTCAATGCAAACACTATAGCTGCCATCTCTAAATCATGTGTTAGATAGTTTCCCTCATGCTTCTTTAACTGTCGAGAAGCATAGGCAATCACTCTCCGAAGCTGTATCAAAACACATCCCAATCCAATTCGAGAAGCATCATAATATACTGTGTACTTCTCATCTTTTGATGGCAATGATAACACTGGAGCACTAGTGAGGCAAGACTTCAAAGTCTGAAAACTACTCTCACATTCATCCATCCATAGATATCTCTCCTACTTCCGAGTCAGCTTAGTCAACGGAGCTAAAATTCTGGAGAAATCCTTCATAAACCTCTTGTAGTATCCTGCCAAACCAAGGAAACTATGGATCTCTGAAACACTAGAAGGCTGAGGCCAATTTGCCACTACTTTAACCTTCTGAGGATCTACCATAATACCCTCCTCACTAATCACATGACCAAGAAAACATACTTCAGTTAACTAGAACTGGCATTTAGACAACTTAGCATACAATTGATGCTTTCTAAATATCTGCAATACTATCCTCAGATGCGTTGTATGCTCTTCCTCACTCCTAGAATAGATAAGAATGTCATCAATGAACACTATGACAAACTTATCCATGAATGGCTTGAACACCCTGTTCATCAAATCCATAAATGCAGTAGGTGCATTAGTCAACTCGAATGGTAACACTAGAAACTCATAATATCCATACCGAGTCCTAAAAGCAGTCTTAGGCACATCACCCTTCTTAATTCTCAATTGGTGATACCATGATCTCAAATTAATCTTAGAGAAATGACTGATATCCTGCAATTGATCAAACAAATCATCAATCCGTGGCAACAAATATTTATTCTTCACTGCCATCTTGTTTAGCTGTCTATAACTGATGCACATTCTCAATGAGCCATCCTTCTTTTTCACAAACAAGACTGGAGCACCCCACGAAGAACTGCTCGGTCTAATAAATTCTCTATCCAATAACTTTTGCAATTGCACCTTTAATTCTTTCAATTCTGTTGGTGCCATTCTGTATGGAGGAATGGATATCAGATCGGTGCCTGAATACACCTCAATCTCAAACTCTATCTCCCTATCTGGGGGTAAACCTGGTAACTCATCAGGGAAAACATCAGAGAATTCCCAAACCACTGATATCTGATCAATATCTACAGAAATCTTCTGCTCATCAATCACATGAGCCAAGTAGGCTAAACAACCTTTCCTTATCATCCTTATAGCCTGGATAGCAAAAACAGAACTGATCCTGAATTCCCATTAATCAACCAGGAATTCAAATTTAGGCTGCCCCTTAGGCTAGAATCTAACCCTCTTCCTATAACAATCAATAATTGCACGATGTGTAGTTAGCCAATCCATACCAAGGATCATATCAAGCTCTAACACAGACAGTTCAATCAAATCAGCACACAGAATGTTATCATTAATCTCTATCACACAAGAAGGATAATAATAATCAACATCTACACTCTCCCCCATAGGTGTAGCTATCACTAGAGGCACACTCAACAACTGTCTCTCTTTATTTAACTTAGGTACAAACTATGGTGAAACAAATGAGTGTGTAGCACCATAGTCAAATAAAGCATCAACAATCTCATTTTGTATCAAAATAGTACTTGTGACCACATTGCCTAATCCCTGTGCCTCCTGAGTGTTCACAACAAACACTCGCCCCCGGACTCTGCTTGCTAGGGCTTGACCACTGCTAGATGCCTGCCCTCTGCCTCTGCCCCTACCAGGAGCCTCTCTGACCACATTCTGACTCATCTGTACGGTAGGCTGAGAAACTATAGCAGATGGCTGCTGACTACCCTACAAGGGACATCTACGAATATAATGACCATATTGCCCACACTTCAGGCAAACACCTGACTATCTATGGCACTCCCCTCCATGCCTTCTGCCATAAAAATCACAAACAGGTACACTAGGCATCTGAGTAATAGGTATGGAAGAACCATGTGAATATGCAGGTGCAGACTGCACTGATGGTCCCCTACTCTGAACCCTCCTCCTTTGACTACCAGATGAAGGTCGCTGATCAAATTGAGGTACTGGCTCAATCTGTCTAGGCCAGGAGCTACTCTCCCCCTGCCTACTCTGAGATCCTAGTCCTCTTTTCTTCTTCTGATCTCTTTTAGCCCTCTCTGCCTTATACTTTTCTTCCTTCTAAGTAGCTTTGTAGATAACTGTAGTTAGAGATGTGAATTCAGTAGCCAATAGAGCATTATGAAGTGAAGCATGTAATCGTCTCCTGAACCTGCTAATCATATCAGCCTCAGTAGGAACAATGTGAGTAGCATATCTACTCAATCGAATGAACTCCTCTGCATACTCCTCTATATACTTGTCCCCCTGCTCTAATTGCTTAAACTGAATTAGATTCCGGGTCTTCACGCCCTCTGTAATAAACTCATCAATCAACCCCTGACGAAACTCAGCCCATGTGGATGGATGCTCACCATACAGTCTAGGCTCTATTCTCCTCGAAAACCAAGCTCATGCCTTCCCTTTTAACAACAACCCAACCAACTCTACAGCTTTAAGATCAGAACAAGGTAGTCTCCTAACTACCTTGTCAACCTCAGCCAGAAAATCCACTGGATCACTACCTCTGTCTCCTCTGAACTCTGGCAGGTTTAGCTTCAGAAAGCTAAATATAGTCACTCCACCCTCATCTTTAATTCTATGGCCTCCCTGTACAACAGGCTCCTCGGGAACCACAACTGGCTGTACAGGAGCTGAAGCAACTGGTACTGCAGCAGGTGCAACAAGGGGTGGCACTGCTGCTGGTATTAGAGGTGGCGGTACATTCTGTCATTCCCGCCTCAACTCTACTAGCTCACTACGCAGATCCATCATCCCCCCTCATCATTTCATATATGCAGGGGTCATCAATCCTCTCTGTTTCCCCTATAGTTTCTCGGGATCTAGATGGTCCCTCAGAAATAGAAACTTCCCTGACCAGGGACTCCTTAGAGGCTACCTCAACCTCTCTAGTATCTCTATCTCCACCGTCATACATCTTTGTAAACTATCAGAAAAACAAAACACGTACTCAGTATATTACAAATACGCAGAATACTTATACATATTTGACGAATATAACAAATGACGATACAGGAATTCCTATGCTCCATGGTATACTTAACTCTACCCATATTGTACTTATTTACTATTCATCTATAACCTATGCTCTGTTATCTATAAATATAGAGCTCTGATACCACCACTGTCATGACCTATTTTCGGATCGCGACGGTCCTAGGGTACGGAAGATACCGAGGCGACCGACACCTGTAAAACCCATCAATCACTACAATGCAATCACAATATCGCAACAGAAACATATCTTACCCTTTATTAATCACATAACAGTACATATATAACCATTCGCTCACATAACCATTATTCACTCTGCCACTTTGATATTCATTCTGTAGCTTTCTATAAATACCATAATCATATCATTAATAATCTCCAATATTCCCATACATACATGTTCATACACTAACTATACCGTACAAAACCAATAGAGCAGCTAGTATATGAACATACAAAATAATACAGTGTTCATAATATTACACTGACACAAGGTCTGCAGAATCCACAGAGAGGCAAAAGAGCTGGGATATCTGCCTCCTACTCTGCATCTGAGAGAGCAAACAGTAAGAGGGTAAGTATATATGATACTCAGTGAATCTAATATGCATTGACAAATGACAGGAAATGGAGCATCAATAAACAATAGGCATATGAAATGGTAATATCAGTCTGCTCAGAAACTCTGTAATACAGAAGCAAGTATAGAATATGACTGTAAATAAACAATCATATCAATAGAATAAATATCACATTAATGAGATGGAAATGACAGATATAGAGCCATGAAACGCATAGAAATATGTCAAGCACAAATCACTATATATATATATATAAACATAAAACTATACGAGTCTTATGACTAGGACACCCCTTCCTAGTATAGGGTATCAATCAATACAATGTACACAAAGCCGACAGCATGAACTCATTACCCTGTCAGAACGACAGCTCTGTCAAATCACCTCGGAGTCAATAGAAGCAATAAACACATTAATAGTTACCATTTGAAATTAATGGCATCAGCAAGTATTAATAACTCATTAGTAATCAATTTAATAGCATAAAGTCAATAAGACATCAATAATAATCGATTAAAGGATGACCAAAGGTCTAATAACCAATAATGGGAATAAACATAAATTGGCCAAAAATTGACGTAATTGGCATGCCATTGTCGCTGGTGACGGTGGCATTCAAATGGCTGGCCTATGGATTTTTCGGCATGATTTTGGTGCAATATTGACATTATCCCAATTATTAATAAACATAGACATGGAAGCAATTCCATAAGCAGCAAAAATAACTCAATAATCTTCAACAATTGAATCAAATAGGCAAGGAAAAGCAAGCCAAAACCAAGAACAAAAATTAGGCATTTTGCCTTAAAGTGGTTCGACCATTTTAGGGTTTTCACAAATGAATGCCAATTTGCATTCTAGCAATTTAGGCATAACAATTGATGCATAAAAGACTCACCTAGCAATCCAAATTACCTAGCAAAATTGCCTTGCCAATAAATTCCTCAATTCCTCACAATAGGAAAAATCGACAACTTTCTCCAATCGAATTTTCTACAACAATGTAAACATCAATTAATCACCAATAAACATCCAATTGACTTATTCTATACTCAATTTATACATCGTAACTCATATACACACAATCCAATTACACAACTTCACTTTAGGGTTTGGAAATTGGGGAAAATTACTTAATGCATCAATTGATGCAATTAAACCATTTACTCATTCGTATCAACATCTAATTAACCTAATTAAACCATAAAAATAAACAAATGGAAAATTTACCTAAATTTCTTCAAATGAATGAAATTCCAAAGCTTGGTGTTCTTGAATTTTTCTTGATTTTCTATGGTTTAATTTAGTGGATGATAGATTATTTAGTGTTCAATCCAAGTTTCCATCACTTTCTCTTCACAAATCAAAAGAAAAATCAAATTGAAAATGGAAGATGAAGGCTACGGTGAAGAAGAGAAGTAAATGGAAAAAAAATCCTAAGGCATGCTTATATAGTAAGACAAAAATGACAAATTTCACTTTAGGACCTCCAACTTTTCTTAATTTGCTTTTGATACATTTTCACTTGGTAATTTATTCTGACAATTTCGTCGGGAATTGAAATTCAAAGTGAATGTTCAAACATCTTATTTTTATTAATACTAATTAATAAAAATAGTTTCAGAGCCGTTCTGAAACTTAGACTGTCGAAATTCTACTATACCCCTAAAGTTCTCTTTATTTACGATTTTTCCATCACTTACTTTATCAGTGTTCTTAAACATTTTTCCCATCTTTCTTTTTACTGTATTTACACATGAATATACATTATCATTTACCCTCTTGCCAAAATTAGAAATTCATCCATCGACCGCACTGCTATTTTTACGGCAATGATATCAGTACCAACGATTTCCGAAAAAGTTTATCTTTTTTGCTTTAACTGAGTTTTCAAAATTATCATTAGCCATTTCGATAATTTTAATCCACATACTGAGAACTTATTTTACAAAAAATGATATGCATATTTAGGGTATTACATTTATAGTATGATATAATTATGTAAATACCTTATTAGGGTTAGATGGTTCATTTCCCATTCCATTTCTTTAGGGATAACGTGAATTGATGTTGTGCAATGAACATGAATATTTTATGAAATCTTTAGGCATGATCTTGTGAGATTGTATAATTTACTAGACCTTGAATAATTCTGTTTAAGAATGTTGGGTTTTAAGTAAGACCGTTAGTGACTCCTCTAATCTTTCCTGAGAATTATGCTTGGTCTGGTTTATAGTACGGTCGAGTATGTGCCATGATAAAACTTACTTTTTTGGCTTATGGTTCGTTTCTTTCAATGTTATACCTAAGTTTAGCTCACATATAATTTCTAGTTAAATAGGGAGGCTGGCCAATAGCCAGGCAGGCTGGGGTGCCTAACACCTTCCCCAATCTGTACCAAATTTCCTTACTTAGATCTTTGGATAAGGCGGCTTGGTGCATAGCTAGGGATAAAATCGTCACTCATTTCCTAGATGAAGGAAATGCACTGCATTTGTGGTCTCGGTTACACCTTTAATTGAGTGGCAACTCTTTTCCTCGGTTTGGTTAATCCTTACCGATATACCTTTGGTTCGAATCCGAACCTTCATTGCAAAAGACACCATAATAAATTTGATTTTAATTCTAATATTTAGGCCATTCAAATTATGGATACATTACTTTCAAAATATCATAAGTTGCAAAACAAGTTTGATAAATTGAATGAAATGTCTAATGAGGTCTTGGATGCATATGATGCTTAAAAAAGTGAAATAAATGAATTAAATGCATCTTATGTTGAATTGAAAAAGACCATTGACCTTAGGGATCAAGAATGCAATAAGTTAAAAAATGAAAATACCTTGTTAAAAAACAATTCTCATGATGCATGCATGTCCAAGCTTTGTAAAGGCAAAGAAAAATTGGACAAAATACTTGAATCCCAAAAGTGTCCTACTATTAAGTATGGACTTGGCTATAATGGAGGGGTTGCCTCATCAACATCTAAGACCACATTTGTCAAGGCATCAAACTTACATGCTTACATGAATTTTATGTCTCCACCTAAGAATGTTAAGTATAAAACCAATATGCATAAGCAATTCATGCATGATTCTTATTTTAGAAGACTAATGAATGCATATTATAGACCAAAACCAAATTATGGTTATTGGTCTCAATATCATTCCAAACCACATCATAAGATAAAAATTCAACAAAAGTCTAAAATACATTTAAGATGTCACTATTGTAGGAAATTTGGTTATTGAAACTTCAAATGCCATATTAGAAATGTGTATTTAGAATATGTTGATGCTAACCCCCAAGGACCCAAAAGTATTTGGATACCTAAAACAAAATGAATTACATCTTTTGTAGGTGTGCTTGAAATCTACAAGAAAAGAAGAGTCATGGTATTTGGATAATGGATGTTCAAGATATATGACCAGCAATGCAAGTCTTCTCTCTCAAACTTAGAAGAGAAGAAATGAGGAAAGGTGACTTTTAGAGATAATGGCAAAGGTAGAATCATCGAAATTGGGCAAATTGGTAAGACCGATAAATCTTCTCTTGAATATGTATTATTGGTTGATGGCCTTAAACATAATTTTATTAGTATGAGTCAATTATATGAGTCAATTATGTGACATGGGAAATAAAATTTCTTTTTCTTCTAAGAAATGCTATGTGAAGCATTGAAAGATAAGAAAATTTTGTTTGTCGGTTATAGAATTGGCAATGTTTATATGATTGATATTAGTAGCATGTATAATGATGTTGATTGTATGGTTTCTCTTTGTGATGATGCATGGTTGTGGCATAGGAGACTTGGCCATGTTGGCATGGATCACATTGATAACCTTAAATCTAATGAGCTTATAATTGGTCTTCCCAAAGTCAA